>CAUYNB010064238.1:0-103371 GCA_963574225.1 Lagothrix lagotricha | reverse complement strand
GCCCAGCCTGAAATCCTACTTTTAATCAAAGGTGAATTTGGAATGCCATCACTTTTAAGAAGTCTTTTGTTGCCTCTCCAGGAACAAACATTCCCTCTTCAGAGTCTCCTCGTTGCTGTGAGCACGTCCAGCTTTCCAGCTTGTAGCACATCTCCTTATGCCCCAGTCTCAGCTCCCTTCCCAGCCTGCAGGGCCCCTGCCTGACACAGCCTCCAGGGCCCTGCTCCACCTAGCATTGCACTATGTGCCCTGCAGGTGCTCTGCAAGCATTTGTTGGAATCTAAATGTGCCTAGATATTTTTGAGTAGTTTCCTTTTTCTTTTTTTGATTTCACAGCAGATTTATTCAAGATCACTATCTTTAGTGATATTATCATTATAATATTTAGCCTCGGCAATATTTAACCAAGGTCAATAACATCTGTTTAACTAAAGGAAAGAAAACTGCTGGGTCAATGAGAGATCTACCAAGTTTGAATCGTTTTTCCCCAGGCAAGGAGGACACTTGCCTGACTCCTTCCTGTCTACCTGTTCTTTTTCATGCCCTTCCATATCAGACTATTGTCTGAACAACGTTGGACCCACAACTTCTTCAGAACATGGCAGCATTCCAGGATGGATCTAGTAATCTTTATTTGACTTTTGAGGGAGGTTAAGAAAGTGATATTTTTTAGTTATTTGTTTCATTGTGCTGCACTTTGCTAATTCTTTCTGGGTGTGACACACACAAACACATACACATACACACAAATACACACACACACACACACACACAAGCTGTAAAACATGATTTGTAGGCTGAGTGCAGTGGTTCACACCTGTAATCCCAGCACTTTGGGAGGCCAAGGTGGGTGGATCACTTGAGGTCAGGAGTTGGAGACCAGCCTGACCAACATGGCAAAACCCCATCTCTACTAAAAATACAAAAATTAGCCAGGCGTGGTGGTGCAGGCCTGTAGTCCCAAGTACTTGGGAGGCTGAGGCAGGCGAATCACTTGAATCTGGGAGGTGGAGGTTGCAATGAGCCAAGATCCCGCCTCTGCACTCCAGACTAGGTGACAGAGTGGGACCTCTGTCTCAAAAAACACAAACAAAACCATGATTTGTAGAACCTAGCAATGAAATGCCAGCTTGTGAGCTTTTTCAAACTTTTATATCTAAGATATGGAAGGATGGCAGATATTTGAGTGAAAATATCCCCAGTTTTAGTGTATTCTTTAAACACATATGAAATAAAGATACAAGTGTTTACAAGAGAGGAAGATGACAATGGTTTATGCTGTAAGCATTTTCCCAGGACAAACTTGCTGGGAAGGAAGCCCATTTCCCCTGCAAGTGAGAAAGCCAGCATTGGGTGGACTCCCTCCATCATCATGGCCTTCCTGGGCAGATAGAGGGGATAGCTGTTTTCAGGAGATGGGTGAGTCACTGCTGGGCGTTGAGAACTTCTCAGTGGGTCACAATCAGGCTTCAGCAGCTCGGCAGGTGAGGGAGCACCCACTAAGAAAATAATTGTGGTAACGGAAGGAAGTGCACTCAGACACCTCAGCGCCCTGGGAGAGGCAATTTCCTTCCCACTTTCCTCCTTAAAATGGCCCCCTGGGAACCACGTTCGCTGAGCTTGCTGTGGGATCACGCACGCTGTGACTACAAAATGTAAAGCAATAGAACACACAGAAAACACTGGAGCATTAATCTGAGGTTCTGAAATGCCATCATGCATTATTTATACTTCCTGATACAAAAATATATTGCAAATGAATTTAAATGAGAGATATAATATTTCTTCTTTTCCCCTGATGATAGATTCAGAATGGATAAATTCCTTTATTTTATTTCAACCTGTCTGCTAAGATAGGCCAGCATGTTACAGAAATATGCTTTTTTCTTTGAGGTGAGTGAAGTGGCTCAACTCAAGGAAATTTTTCTTTGGATAAAAGAGGTTTAAAAAATTTTTTTTGATTGGCTTTCTAACTGTGTTACATTACCTGCTGATCAGCTTTAGGAATGTTAGAAGTTTTGTCATTTAAAACTCTGAGGTGATATGAATAGAGCCACAAAGCTATAGGTGAATGATGAGAAAAAGATGAATTGTGGTATGTTTCTAAAGACTTACTGTTCCTTTTAACAGCATTTGGGGAAAATAACATGAGAAAGACAGCACAGTTTTATAATTATTTGTCAGAGGAGTGCTCATTAGCCTATACTAATTTGTTGCTGTGAAAAAAAAAAAAAAACAGATTAAAATACTCTGTAGAAGGCAGAGTCATAACATTATTGAGTATCCAGTAGCTGCCTTACTTATTTAACTCTCTGAATGCAGTCTCCAGAGTTGGCATCAATAGCACCTTGTTTCACAGTGGAACAAACGGAGGAGGAGGAAGGTTAGGCAACTGGCTTAAAAGCACCGAACTGGTAAGAGAGGAGGGTGGGCTTTGAACACAGGCAGTCTAATGTCAGATCTTAAACACTTAACTATTATTCTATACTGAATGCTTCCCCATCCCAAAACAGCACTGGCCTAAGGCACACAGAATTTATAACTTCCCCTTAATGTTTACAGACAATTTTCAGTTACCTTAGTTTGAAACGTTGCTTTTACAGCCATAGAGGAATAGGAGTTGACTTTTTTCAACAGGAGGGCCAAAGGTACCTGGCTTGGAAGATATCCGTCCACAACCGTAAATGTTTTGATGTTAGCAACATTACAGATGATAGATAGATGAATGAATGGATGGATAAACACAAAGATAGCTAGATTGACAGCTAGATGGATGAACAAACACAAAGACGAACACAAAGGAAGAAAGAAAGATAAATGGATCAAAGATGGTAGAATTATAGATGAAAGAAAAAGTAAAAAAGGAGGAAAAGAAAGAAAGAAAAAGAAAAGACATGGATGGACAGACGAAAAGAAAAGAAGGAAGGGAAAGGAATAAAGGAAGAAAAATGATAGGTAGATATATGGTTAGATTGACAGATGAATAGCTAAATAAATGGCAGTTCATAGATGTGGAAAGACACTGGCTGTTAAAATTCAGAGTTTAAGCTTTGTATGTGTTAGGCTTTCATGTAAACAGTGTTTGCTGATGGGAACAGCAACCTAGGCACTCAGGAGATTTGTGGCTTGATACTGCTGGTACTTCTACTAGAATGCATGTGTTCCTGTGCTGGTAATACAGGAGCTAACTTTTATTGTGCCACATTTTTTTCTGAATAATAACAGATGAGCAAAGTAAATCCTATTTTCCCATTAGATTCCAATATTTATTTAACTAAATATTTATTGACTTGAGGAAATTCTCATCCTCCATATAATAAAATCATGAAATGTAAAATCACACTTAGAATAAAAATAAAATAAAATCACACTTAAAAATATTTTAAAATAACTTGATTATAAAGCAATACTGTAAAAATATTATCTTAGGCTCAACCCAACAAGCAACAGAATAATAAAGTCTCTACTTCCCAGGCCATACGAGGTTGGAGGCAAAAATTAAGTTATGCATACAGTCTCAGGACAATTTCTCTGTCCTTCCTGCTCTGGGGTGATCAGAGTTCTTCTGCAGTGTTCCTGGCATCCCTGGAAGTCATCATGGCTTCTTAATCCTAATCCTCTGTATTAGTCTATTCTCACGCTGCTATAAGGACATACCCAAGACTGGGTAATTTATAAAGGAAAGAGGTTTAATTGACTTACAGTTCCCCAGGGCTGGGAGGCCTCAGGAAGTTTACAATCATGGCAGAGCAAACATGTCCTTCTTCACATGGCAGCAGTAAGGAGAAGTGCAGGGGAACTCCCCTTTAAAAAAACCGTTAGATCTTGTAAGATGTATTCACTATCATGAGAACAGCACCGGAAAGACCCACCCATGATTAAATTACCTCCCACAACACTTGGGAATTATGGGAGCTAAAATTCAAGATGAGATTTGGGTGGGAACACAGCCAAATCATATCATCCTCACATATTCTGGTCCTGGTGGCTGCTGTCTTCCAAGGCTCCAGCTTGCTGCAGTGACACCTCTGCTTGCAATGAATCTCTGGGCTTCAGATTCCGTGTCTGGAAATGGGCATCAGAACAGTGATGATGGCTGTTGCTGAGACTTAAGTAATCAGACACTCTGACATTACTGTCCTCTATTTTCCTGAGAAAAAGAGACAAACTTAGAGCTTTAAGATATTGAAGAAGGAAACAGACAATTTGTTTGAATTGGCATTGCCATCTGTTCCAAGAATGTTTTTGACAGAAACATTGAAAACTTTTTAAACAATGGATATTTAGGTGATTAGGAAGTTATTTTTAACTCTTTACAATATTCCAGAAATGGTTTTGTGTATCACTTGCTATATTAGGTTTGCCTTCTAGTAATACCTCTGGTCCACCATATAATCCATGCATACTTGCAGAGATCTCCAGAAGATAAACTTTTGCCTACGGTTGAATTACTGAAGAGCAGGGACTTCCCTTTTGGACTCGGACGTCAGCTCACATTTTGTTGGCAGCTTTACTATCCATCCTGACACTGAAGTCTTGAGAGGCTCACAGTTTCTCTGATTCCCTTGGTTCTCCCTGCTTTTGCAAAATGAGTGAAGGACTGTATGCTGGACTTTGATTTTTCTCATCTGTAAGGCATCCATGGTCTAACGTTAAGAAATATGGCCGTTGGGTTATCCTGACTGGCTCCAGCCCTGGCTTTGACACGTACCAGCTCAGTGACCTCAGACGAGGAGCTTCTCTAAGCTTCAGGTGTCCCCATGGGGAATTAAATGAGATAGTGTAAAGCTTCTATAATTTAGGTGTGTTAGAGGGAAAGGGTTAGTAAATTCACTGGCTTAGTACCAATTCCAGCTGCTTGGTACTCTGCGTGGTTCACAATCCTTCAGAATTCCTTGAAGGAGTGTTTGTTGAGGTACTTTTGTGAGCTTAGTATTGTTCTGAGGGCTAAAGGTGCAGTGATGAACTAGACCCTTACAGTTCCTGCCCTGGGATTAGACTCAGCTTAGAACTTTTGTGAACAGATCTCACCGTCAGGCCTACTTTTGAGCTTAAGATTCTGTGATCTGGGATTGACAGCTTCATGGAGACAGGGTTTTCTTTTGGAGTGATGCAAATGTCTTAGAACTTGATAGAGGTAGTGATGGCACTACTAAATGGCACTGAATGTACTAAATGGCACTGAACTGTACACTTTACATGGTTAGTTTTATGTTATATGAATTTCACTTCCATTAAAAAAAAAAAAGATTTTATGATCAATTCCCTGGAGCTTCACCTCAAGCTGTGATTCATCCTGGGCCTGATTCATACTGATCTTAGGTAATTTCTTCTCTGAAATTTTTTTTCCCTTTATTTAGAAATGTCTTTGAAACTCATGGGTTGGGCCAGAAAGTAGCCTATGTAATGTGTCGTCAGCTGTCTCGCAGAGTGTTTTGCACATGTAATGAGTTAATAATAATTCACTATATCTCCCAGGAATGTGTACTTTCTACTTCTGCTTCCATTCTTTGATCCAGGGTGATGATTCTTTTTCCAGACACTCACTGGAGGGCTCCCAGGGAAGGGAACAGAAGGGCTGAAAGTGCTGAAGGTGAACTTAGCTTCAGTTTGCGTTTCCTAGGGCTGTCTTGCCACAGAGAGTGTACATCTTTGCGTTAAAACTCTGCTAAAGGCAGAACAGAAAAGTAGCAGGGGCTCCAACAGAAAGTCCTCTGCCTCATGCCAATGTCCTTTCTCTATACTCCCCTGAGCTAGAACAGTTACGATCACTTCCCATAAAACTAAACAGCTATGTGTTTGCCCCATTGACAAGGCACGTTTGAGGGCCATTTAGGTGGCATGGCTGAAGCAGATGTGAGAGAAAGCTTGATTGAGTTAGTTGTCTTAAAGGGACACAAGTCCACCGTTCTAATGGGAAATCCATTTGATTCAGGCATTTGGCATGAGTCTGAATGCCTGAAAAAGAATGCCTTGGAGAAAGTCTGAAGCAGACATTTGTCTACCCATGGCTGGTATGGATGTCTCAGATTCAGTCAGTTCTGTGGGGTTTTTCTATTCCATGTTTTGGTCTCTGGTGGGAATGTGTGGTGTGGGCAGGGACAGAAACAGAGGGTAGGGGGAATGAGTGGCAGAGAGAAAGAGAATAAATAAGTGAGAAAGAAAACAGTTTATATTGGCTGGATATGATTTATACTCATAGAATCAAAACAGTACGTAGGAGAACGTCGTTCATACTTAATGGTAGTAAATCAGTTGGTTAGAAATAAGGCATTTAAGTGCTTATGCAATGTAGACAGGAAAGATTGAAAAACTACTGGCTCAGGCTCTGCCTCAAATATTTACCTTCTATTTTTTTTTATCTCAATAGCACCAGATAATTTATTATAGGAGGCTTGAGAAATTCTACTCTTTCCCCTTATTTTCTTCAAAAAGTATAATTAACTTTGTCGAATATCAGTTAGTTGTAGATATATGGCTTTGTATCTGGGTTTTCTATTTTGTTCCATTTATCCGTGTGTCTGTTTTTATACCAGTACCATGCCGTTTTGGTTACTATAGCCTTGTAGTATAGTTTGGAGTTAGGTAGTATGATGCCTCCAGAAAAATAAATAAATAAACAAATACACAAAATTCAAAACCCGGTACAAAATTTAATGTAAAAAAAGTATAGTTAGATATTCGCTTAAATCACCCAGATGCTGTTTCCCCTCCTAGTGTAGGATTTTTAAAACTTGGGTTAATGAGCTAATAGGGCAGTCACTTTCATATTCTTTATCCCCAATCCATGGTGATAAATATATTTTATATCACAATGTAGAATACACAAGCAAATCATACAGTTAAATAAATATTCCTTTGATATATCTAGATATTAAAAATAATTACTGAGACAAAAATTTCACAAAATACTACCCATCTTATATCCATGCTGTATTTTATATTGTTCTATCTGGTTCTTCTTTATTCTATCATTTTCTATACTGTCCTCCAATTTCATGTCACAAGGTACAGCATACAACACACTGCTGTAGGGAACCCATGGACCAGCTTTGGGGTCCCTTTGAACCCCTGAACCAATGTGCTAAATTTCTATTAGGTCGTGTGCATTTTTCTGGGAAGAGCATTTGTGGTACTTGTGAAATATTTCAAAGGTAGTTTCAGTGAAACTACCCAGAAAAGCTGAAGAACTACTACTACAGAAGGTCTTTTGATAAGTTGTAGGGTTATTTTGATAAGTTTGTAACTCACTTAAGTTCCAATTTAATTTAAGATAATATTAATGCAAATAGTGACTTAAATTCTTTCCCCTTTTGGTGGGAGAGTTTCTTTTTCCCCCAATATAACTTTTTAAGCAACAGCATCACTCTATGTGAAATGAGGTGTTGGGTTAGATTATTCTTAAGTCTCTTGTAATTCTAACTTTACCCAAATACTTTGTTATTATCAAAACAGTAACACATATGTATTGTACAAAATTTACAAACACAGATAAAGTAGGAAAATTAAAACTGCCCATTAAACTACCACATAAAAAAATAAGATTTACATTTTGATGTCTATCCTTCAGGTCTTTTGTTTATGTACAAATGTATATACTTTATAAACTACCTTTTTTCATACTGTAGTATAAACTATTTTGTAACATTTTGCTCACTATAGCATCATTTCTCTGTCATCATATATTTTCTATTGTATTATTTTTAATGCCTGAAGATACCTGTAAAATATTTAATTGTATAATTTAACCGATAGCTAACACTGAGCATTCGTTTACCTCAATTTTTCTCCCATAAGCAATATTACAATGACCATTCCTTCAGCTTTTTACATTAATTTGATTTTTAGTCTAAATTAATTCATATACATGGAATAGCTGGGTCTAAAGGTGTAAACGTTTTTGAGACTTTTGATACCTGTTACAATTTGCCCACCTAAAAGGTGTACTTAATTCCAGGTACTTCCCTGGTCTTCCAGATGCAATGTTCCTGTGGCCCCATGAACCCTGAGTACTGTGTAGCATCCAGGTGCATCTTTAGACAAGAGAGTCTTTTAAGTTTCCCTTCACAGAGAAGTGTTCAATAACATGAGGGTTTCATTTGGGACTGAATCTGTGTGGGTAGTAAGTTGTTTACCTGACAGTAATTGAATCCAATCCTTAGCTGAATTGGATGTGCTGGTGATACCTACCTAAGGGAATTGCTGCAAGTCAAGTCAATAAAGCAATTTCAAATGGAAGAAAACCAGAACTTCCTTTTTAAAGAACAAATAGACAATGGACTTTTCTTTTGAAACATTGTTAATTAAAATGGAGTTTGAAGAACCCTTGATCAGTGAGAAGCAGATTTGGTATTTCTCAGAAATCATCTTTTATGAAATGTGACTTGAATTTCTGTTTTCTGCCTAATTTGAACAGAAGCCTAGCAGCAGTCCCTTCCCTACTGTGCACCTCCACCCCACTAGAGTAGTGGGTTTCACATGGGATTCAGGGTAAATAGGGAAGCCATGAGTACATAAGCTGGGAAATGCCACAGCATGTCACTAAAAGGAAATTCAGTTTGCTTGATTTAGCTTGGCTTGGTGATGGAAGTAGTTTCTCACCTCACAATAACTGAAGCAATATTTTGCCTTTCTCCAAGTGTGAAGAGAATTTTGTGAAGTTTAGATTTTTTAAGTTATTTTTTATTTTAATTTCTGAGGTACATGTGCAGGATGTGCAGGTTTTTTACACAGGTAAATGTGTGCCATGGTGGTTTGCTGCACCTATCAACCCATCACCTAGGTATTAAGCCTAGCATGCACTAGCTGTTTATCCTGATGCGCTCCCTCCCCCGACCCCATCGCCGACAGGCCCCACTGTGTTGTTCCTCTCCCTGTGTCCATGTGTTCTCATTGTTCAGCTCCCACTTATGAGTGAGAACATGTGGTATTTGGTTTTCTGTTCCTGCATTAGTTTGCTGAGGATAATGGCTTTCAGCTCCATCCATGTCCCTGAAAAGGACATTATCTGATTTCTTTTTTATGTCTGCATAGTATTCCACGGTATATATGTATCATATTTTATTTATCCAGTCTATCACTGATGGGCATTTGGGTTGATTCCATGTCTTTGCTATTGTGAATAGTGCTGTAATGAACATACATGTGCATGTGTCTTTGTAATAGAATGATTTATATCCCTTTGGGTATATACCCAGTTTTGGGATTGCTGGGTCAAATGGTATTTTGGCTTCTAGATCTTCGAAGAATCACCACACTGTCTTCCACAATAGTTGAAGTAATATACATTTCCACTGACAGTGTAAAAATGTTCTTATTTCTCTGCAACCCTGCTAGCCTCTGTTGTTTCTTGACTTTTTAGTAATATCCATTCTGACGGATATAAGATGGTAAAGAAAATTATGTGAAGTTTGGATTTATAGAAATAAATTTTTCCATCTTTTCCCAGTGTGAATAATAATGCTAATGATCCAGATGCCACTGGCCTGTCCTGCTTATAACTGCAGTGAGAGTCACACTGAGAGTAATGATATTACTGACTCTTGCCCACATGCATACCATGTGATCTTAGCCACAGAAAAATTTCCCTCAGTTCCTGGAAGTCCCTGGGGGCTTGCGAATGCCAGTATGTCACCCAGAGCTCCTTATCAAAAAGGGCTTCTTTGATTTTCCCATGACAGCCTTCTCTTCTCAGGGCCCAGGACTAAGCCATATGTCTAGGCAGGGGTGAACTTGCACAATCTCTGCCAGTTCACAATCACTGTTTGCCTCCAAGTCAGGTTGGTGGCCCAGCTGTCACCTTACAATAAATTCAGTTGCTGGAAGGACCCCACATCTCTCATGTACAAAGATATTTGACAGATCCTCCACCCTGACCCCAAGTCCACCAAATGTGCTCGAAGATATTGGAATCCAGATTCAGGCTATCGGTCAAGTGAATTAACCTAGGAAACAGGCACGTTTCCGATGAGAGACTGAGGCCCAGAGAAGTGAAATGACCCACCCAACTAGTAAGTGAAGATTGCTCTCAACCTAAAATTCTTGTTCCATGCTCTTTTTAAAATTCTTGATACTTAATTGGAGTCCAGTGTCAGCCAGTATAGTGCCAGGGCTGGTGGGTTTACCAACTTAATATAAAAGTCCTGGCCAGGCGAGGAGGCTCATGCCTATAATCTCAGCACTTTGGGAGGACGAGGCAGGCATATCACAAGATCAGGAGCTCAAGACCAGCCTGGCCAACATGGTGAAACCCTATCTCTACTAAAAATACAGAAATTAGCTGGGCATGGTGGTATGTGCCTGTAATCCCAGCTACTCAGGAGGCTGAGGCAGGAGAATTGCTTGAACCGGGAGGCAGAGGTTGCAGTGAGCCGAGATCGTGCCACTACACTCCAGCCTGGGCTACAGCGTGAGACTCCATCTCAAAAAAAAAAAAAAAAAACAATGTCTCACCCTCAGGATTTTAAACCCTTACCTGAGGCATTAGCCACCCTCTTTAGAACCTGGTCCTCTCCTTGAGGAAGGATATTTTTCCAACTGAATCTTCTGGGTGCAAATGAATTTCATTGGGTAGTCCCTGAAATTCTAATTGTGGATAATAGCTACACCTCAGAATAGGTGTAGGCTTAAAAGTTTACTGAAGAATTCTCTCCATATTCCCCAATCCAGAACTAAAGAGAGGCCTGAGAGAGGCCGTCTTGACTGTGGAGACTTTAACCTCCTCGGCTTTTTGGGGCCGAAATTGGTCCAGTCTCCACGTCTTTTTAGACGATTGCTAATAGCTGTATTTTTTTGATGCAAAGTCAGAAGTCATTTCTTTCTTTTTCCCTCATCCATAATGTTGCTTGAAAGGCATTTGGAGACTTCTCCATGACTACTGTGATTAATTCAGAGTCTGAGGGAGCAAGAAAGCCACCCCCAAAGGGGAAGCATAACATTTATAGAAAGGATTGAAGCCCTTTAAAGGCAGGATATAGGAAGGCTTTGAGACAGAGTTATACCTTAAAGTGACCACTGTGGCATTGGCTATTTAGGGTGACCTGGCTGGAGAATGGCAGGCCCCTCACAACTTTGTCACGGGCCGCTGTTTGCTGAAGATGTGGCCCAGCCCACAGGAACACGTTTAAAGATTGCTGGCGCATGAAGCACATTCTTTACGTTTTGAAATGTTTTACTGTGCTTCCTTGACTTGCCTTATTTTCATAAATTTTTCTTTCTCTGAGGAAAATTTGAACACCTCTAACTTTTCAAATTTCAGTTTTTATGAGGTTGACATTTTCCTTAGTGTATTGTTGGCTATAAATTATTAAGATATATTAAATAAGGATCTGCCTCCTAGGCCCCAAACATCCTATAAAATGGATGGAAAATAAATGATTTAAGAAGATTCTAGCTGATCTACAGAACCCGTTACAAAAATAATGAAGCTCAGAGGAATGCAAAAGTAGAAAATGGTCAATGTTTTAAGCTTAGTATTTGCACCCAAACCCTGAGTTACGTTTTACAGAAATTTTTAATTGTAGAATTCTATAGTAACCTAAAAGTCAAATCCACAAAGATAAAAAGACTAAGACTGGCCGGGCACTGTGGCTCACGCCTGTAATCCCAGCTTTGCGAGGCTGAGGCAGGTGGATCATGAGGTCAGGAGATCAAGACTATCCTGACCAACATGGTGAAACCCCATCTCTACTAAAAAATACAAAAATTAGGTGTGGTGGCACATGCCTGTAATCCTAGCTACTTGGGAGGCTGAGGCAGGAGAATCGCTTGAACCTGAGAGTCAGAGGTTGCAGTGAGCTGAGATCATGCCACAGCACTCCAGCCCAGTGACAGTGTGAGACTCCGTCTCAAAAAAAAAAAAAAATTTAAGATTGCACAGTAATGTTTGCACATAAACATATTCCTTTTTCCCTTAACAGATCTCTGCTGTTCTCAATCTACTCCTTGCTGTTTTAGCTACATAGCCTTTCTGGTGTAGACCTACTCCAGAATGATCCCTGTGATCCCCACCTCCCGGTCTTCATGCCCTTGTCTGATACTCTCTTGAAGTGGGACCTGTGATTTGTTTCTAATCAATCATAGCAAAGGTGATGAGCTATCACTTCTGTGATTATATTATAGAAGATTGTAATGTTTAATATGGAGATTCCTCAGAAAAACTAAGAATAGAACTACCATGTGACCCAGCAATCCCATTCTGGGTATATACACAAAAGAAAGGAGATCTGTATATAAAAGAGATACTTGCACTCCCATGCTTAATACAGCCCTATTCACAATAGTCAAGATATGGAATGAACCTAATGTCCATCAGTGGATGAAGGAATAAAACAAATATATTATATATATACACACACAATGAAATACTATTCAGCCAGAAAAAAAGAAGGAAATCCTGTCATTTGCAGCAACATGGATAGAACTGGAAGTCATTGTGATAAATGAAATAAGCCAGGCACAGAAGGGCAAATATTGCATGTTCTCACTAAAAAAGTGGATCTCATAGAGGTAGGGAATAGAATGGTGGTTACCAGAGGCTGGGAAGGGAGAAGGGGAAATGAAGAGAAGTTGATTAATGGTTACAAAACTATAGTTAGATAGTAAGAATGAATTCTAGTATTCAGTAATACAGTAGGGAAATTGCGGTTAACAATATATATTTCAAAATAGCAACAAGAGACAAATTGTAGTGTTCTCAACACAAAGAAAAGATAAATGTTAGAGGTGATGAATCCACTAATTACCTTGATTTGATCATTACACATTGTATGCAGATATCACACATACCCCCAACATAGGTACAACTATTATATATTAATTTTTAAAGACTGTTATGTTTATCTTGCCAAGAAACTCTCTTCCTTTCTGGTCATGCTGGGAAAGCCCATGTGGCAAGGAACTGAGGGTGGCATCCAACTGACAGCCCTCAGTCCAGCAGCCCACAAGGAAATGAATGCTGCCAACAAGCACATGAGTTTGAAAGCAGGCCCTTCCCTAGATGAGCATCAGATGAGACCACAGCCCTGCCCAACATCTTAATGGCAGTTTGTAAGACCCTGAAGCTGAAGACAAGCTAAGCTGTGTTTGGATTCCTGACCCACAATAACTGTAAGATAATACATTTGTTTTGTTTTAAGGTACCAAGTTGATTGTAATATTGTTACACAGCAATAGATAACTAATGTATTTTGGTACAGATGTATCCCCTGAGAGTTACATTCATATAATCATTTAATCATCCAATTATTAAAAGTGCCTTGAGCATCCACTACAATGCCAGGCTTGGTGTTAGGTGCTAGAGAAACAAAGAGTAAGTATGTCATAGCCTCTTGAAAACTACGTTAGTAATGAGTGTTGTATAAGGTGCTGGAGATGTGGTGGCAGGAGTAGTCCAAGTCTCTTACAGGAGCAATGCAGCAGGGGACCTAACCCTTCAGGTGGTGAAAGATGAAGAGTGATGTCAGGAATGACTTCCTAGCATCAGATACTTGAGCTATGCCAACAGTGACGAGGAGATCACCAGGTGAGGTGCGAGAGAGGATGCAGAAATGAGGAGCGCCCAGATAGAGAGGGGACAACATTGGCAAAGGCATTGAGGTTCTGGAAACTGCCAGCCATGAAGTGAGACAGTGAGGGCTGAAGTACTGTACATAAGAGATTGATAAGGGTGAGATAATGAAGGCTCTAGTATACACTGTTAAGGAACTTGGGCTTATTCTGTAGGCAAAGGGGACCATTGAAGAGTTTAAAGAAAAAGATGAGGACACATTTGTACTTTAGAGGGACAACAATGACTTCTTGGGAGTCTGAATTTGGAATCTAGCTAGTTCTGCTATTTTGCCATAGCCCACTAACAAGCTAACTGATGTCTAAATTAGGACTGTGCTAGAATGGAGGAGAAGGACAAGTTTTAAAAATACATATAAGAGGAAATCCAGTAATTTGTCAGTGATTATGGTATTTAGAGTGAGAGGCAGAAAGCAGTCAAAGATAACCCCTAGGTTCCTAGCATGAGTAACTGGGCAGACCTTACCAATTAAATAGAAAATACAGAACAAGCTTACCATGGAGGAAGCTGAATCAATTCAGTTACGAACATGTTGGGTTTCAGTGCCTGTGTCACATCCAAGGTGAAAATTGCTGTTCAGTAAGCTGCAAGACTTCTTATCTCTTGCCCCACTTTATGGCCTGGCAGTACAGAGGCTGTGGGAGAATGTGTAGGTTTCCTTAATTGGAGCTATGGGGGAAGAGCTGTCCTCAGAGAAGAGCTTGGTTGTCATTAGACATGGATGTGGAGAGTGTCCTATAAAATGTAAAGGAGAAGGGTGGTATGTTTTCAATGAAAAGGAATGTCAGGGAGCCCGACAGAAAAGGTTATGAGAGGAAGATTGATAGTGGAAGGCACGCGTAAGCATTGGGAAATGCAGGGGTTTTGATTGAGATGAATGTTCTTCCTTTGTACAGAAGCTATGCCACAAAGCACTGGCCTCTCCCTCCGTGCCTGTATTTATAGACTCTTTATATTAAGGCATACAGGCCCAGCTTATTGAGTAGGATAATTTGAAATTTGCACTTTCTTTCATTTAGAGTTTTAGTTTTCTTTCATTCTGTCTTTGTTTTGAGCAGATGGTGCAGAACGGCTTCTTCTTGACCTTTAAAGGAACTATTAGGAATAGAGTTTAGTCACTTGTCCATTTCTGCTACTTCACGCCTCTCATCCTGATCCCACCAGCTTAACTCCAACTGCTTTCATCCCAACTCAGCCTGGGGATGTACCACGGCCTTTTTCCTGAAGCCACTGAGAGCATACTGTACTCTCCTGACAGACTCACTTTCATCTGGGGGAAGTCATTATTCATTCCTACAGGGTCACCTAAATTAGAAACATAACTATGATTAACTGAAATCTTTTATATCTGTTATTGTCTATTTTTTCTAGCCTGGAAGCCTTGGTTCTCTATGTATTTCATTAATACATTCGTGTTCTGGACAAACAGCTTGAAAAAGTAACTAGGAGAATGGCTGCATGGCACTAAAGAAGTGAGAGAACAGAGTTCTAGGCTTCTCCCCCCTTGCCTAAGACAAGGTGACTGACACATTCTGCTACCTTGGGCAAGCGATTTAATCTTCATGGGCCTCAGTTGCTCTCTTAGTAAAATAGTATAAATTATACATTACCAAGCTTAAGATAGTGAGCTCAACCAAAATCCCTTTAAATCTTTTTTGGATCTAAGACCCTTCCAAAGCCAAGCCCATGGGACAGTGTTACTGTTGTCTACTGCTATGTAACAAACAACTCTGAGGTTTAGTGGCTTAAAATAGCCTTCTTCTTTTCCTCTGTTGCTGTGCATCAGGAGTCAGGAAGGATTTAACTGGACATTTTGTTCCTGATCCTCTTAGCATTCTGTTGGTGACTGGGGCTGGAGGATCCACTTCCAAGATGGTTTCTTCAGTTGCACACCTGATAACCTGCATGCTCTTTGGCCTCTCCATCCATGTGCCGGCTCATCCTCCCAGGCCTCTCCATGTAGCTCAAGCTTCTCACAGCCTGGGAGTCTCAGGTGGAAACTTCTAACATGGCAGCTGTTTTCCAAGAGGCAGTAAACAGAAGCCACAGGTCTCTTAAGGGCTTCACATGTAACCAGCACTGCGTCACTTCAGCCATGTTCTATCAGTCAAGGCAGTCACAGGGCCCACCTCTTGATGGCAACACCGCATTGCACAAGAGTGTGTGAGATGGGGATATTGTGGCCCCCTTTCGAAAGTAGGACTTGCCATAGCCAGTGATTTCTTCCCATTAAATGGAGAAAAAGCCTGGCTTTAGGAGTCATGTATGTAAAGCACTTGACACAACAGCAAGTGTTTAACACATAATACCTCCTACTAGTCCAGTGAAAACAACAGACAAACAGTAATGAGAGCCAGGACCTCTCTCCCTCATACAGGGAGGAGGGTGTTTTGCTTAGGAGACAGAATAGATGAATAAGAACATAATACAGAAGACTGAATACTGGATGTGAGATTCTCAAAGTAGACTGACTGAAATAAAAGGGTTGAATGTTTTTAAAATTAAATTATTTCTGACTTAATAATATATGTCTCTAGGTTTTGTAGATCTTGGTTGGTTCACTTAAAAAGACAATTCAGAAACGTTTTCAGAGAAGATTTTTAATATAATTGTGATGCATGTCCTTTCTGCTTTTGCTACATCATGGTTAATGATAGCCTAGTGGCTGATTCTAGGGCATAATTGAGATTGCTGCCTATTTTTTGGCAGCGTTTTTTTTGTCCATTTTATGAACTAAATTTGGGTATTTATATTCATTTGTGTACCATTTGTATACAGTGTAGCCATCTTCACTTAAAAGTCCTAATTCAGGTTCGTTAGAAGGTATGTCTACATTTCTTTTAAATATTTTATGTCTTTGGTGATGTGTGAGGTTCAGCTTATGAAGAATTCTAGCTTTGAAGTTGATTTAGAAAGATTGCCCCTTCTATGAATGCATAAAAATAGTTAAAATTATTTATAGTTCTAGAAAGGCTGTGTTATTTTATGTGGGGCACAAATTATGGGAGATTCAGAAGGTTTCCCATTGCTTCCTGTCCAAAAACTGAATCTCGACTTTTTGATTGCAGATTTTATTTTTAAAATTTTTATATTTAAACTTTTATTTTTGGAAAGATAATGGATTTATGTATTTTGCATTTCATTTCATTGGTGTGCCCCAATGTTTTCCCTGGATATGCAGTTTTAGTTCTTGTCACTAGTCACTCTGCATTTTTTCTAGAACTGTGGAAAGGTTTACAAGATAGTGATTAAGATGTTAAAAGTAAATGGAAGAATACATAAAGAATGGTGGTTAAGAATAATTGATGTAAGATCTGCCCTCTTCGCAGAGTTTAGGTATCTAATACAGTTTTGTTAGCTAGAGGCCCTATGCTGTATAACAGATCTCCAGAACTTATGTATCTGTCATAACTTGGACCTTCAATCAACACCTCCCCATTTCCTTCTCCCTACAACCCCTAGCCATTACCATTCTACTCTCAACTTCTATGAGTTTGCCTGTTTTATTAATGTATTCCACATTTAAATGTTCTTAGCCCTCATGAATCTCATGTCACAAAGATCATATACGGAATTGTCTTTCTGTGTCTGGCTTATTTCGCTTAGCATACTATCCTCCATTTTGTTTCAATGGGAAGGTTTCCTCATTTTTTAAGGCTGAGTGATATTCCATTGTATGTTAACAAAAAATGGTTAAGTTGCTGACCAGCCTCCTTGGTAGGAACATGTGTACTTAACTGGAGATGTCTTATAACTTTAGAGTCTAAATAATATTTTAATTGAACAATTTATTTCAATACCTGCCTCCCAGACCTGTGTTTTATGTGTAATCTCAAAAGCAGGTGAATTATCAAAGTGGTATACCAAATAAAAAGAAGCTCTTAGATAGTTAAGAGGAACTTCTTTGTGGTTTGTTGCCACTTGCAATGGGATTGACATTCACAGAAGAGAGAAAGGAATACTTGAACAGAAGCCGTCTCCTTCTGCTTTGAAATTTCCCATGTCCTGCTCCCCATTGGGCCAGCTTGCTTGGCTTGCACATGGGACAAATATATGGAACTCACATCCTCTCCCCTGTATGTTGAAAACAAATGAAATGCAACGAGATCATTTATTCAGTTTCTGCTTCTAAATAATCGTGCAGCTTTTTCTGAGCTTGAATTGGTCATGACAATTAGTATTGATCATGGCAATCACAGAAAAGAAATGATTGGTGTGCCGTAGTCTGAGTTGATCATATTAGGAGACTGGAACCTGGGGTTTTATGTATGACTGTGTGTATTTACAACCCCCTGGTTTTCCTTGGATTAATTAACTTGATAAAAGTAGATAGTCCATCTCAATGGTTCAGTTTTTGAGGACCTAGTCTGTTGCTGTCACATCCAGAAAATGTGCAACCTGGCATGAGTCTTAGGAGAAGTATGTACCACGTAGCTGTCATCTGCCTGGAAGATGGGGGACCATGTGAGCACAGTGAATGCACATAGAAACTGATTGGTTTTCTCTTGTGGTAAAATACGTGTAACTTAAAATTTACCAGGAGTGGCATTTAGTAAATTGACAACCTCATGCAACCATCACCTCTATGTAGTTCCAGAACATTTTTATCACCACAAAGAAACCCTATACCCATTAAATGGTCTCTCCCCATTCTTCTTTTGCCCCAATCTCTGGCACCACTGAGTTGTGTTCTGTCTTCATGGATTTGCCTATTCTGGACATTTCATACAAATGGAATCAGGCAATCTATGACCTTTTGTGTCTGGCTTCTTTCAGTGAGCATAATGTTTTCAGCACAACTAGTTTTTACTGAGTGCCTGTGATGTGCTGGGCACTGGATCTGCAGAGACAAACAAAGCCAACATGTTCCCTGCTCTTGTGAATCTCATGTCATAATGGTAGATTCAAGCCAAAAACCAAGTAAAGGAACTGATAAGATGACTTTAAATCATGCTAACTGACAACAGACAATAAAGAGTGTGCCAGGCAGTAGAATATGAAGGGTGAGGAAGGGGTTTGCTACTTCAGAGAGGAGTCAGGGAAGACCTCTCCAAGGAGATGACATCTAAGTAAAAAATTTCAAGTTTAGGCCAGGTGCGGTAACTCACACCTGTAATCCCAGCACTTTGGGAGGCTGAGGCAGGAGGATTGCTTGAGCCTGAGAGTTCGAGACCAGCCTGGGCAACATATTGAGACTTTATCTCTACAAAAAAAAATTAAAATTAGCTGGATGTGGTGGTGTGTGCCTTTAGTCCTAGTTACTTGGAAGGCTGATGTGGGAGGACCACTTGAGCCTAGGAGTTTGAGGCTGCAGTAAACCATGATCGTACCACTGCACTCCAGCCTGGGCAACAGAGTGAGAGTCTGTCTCAAAATAATAATAATAAAATTTAGAGGAGATTAGGTCTGTGAAGAATGGAAGGAAGGAAATTTCAGAGAGAAGGAATAACATTTGCAAAGACCCCAAGGTCAGAGAGAATCTCGCAGCCTTTGAAAGAAGGCCAGAGTGGCTGAAGCAGCTGGAAGGACTGGAACAGCAGGGAGGGCTCTGTGTTTTACTCTGAAGGTAATGGAATGTCAGTGAAAGATTTTAAGCAGAGGAAGATTATGAGTAAACTTACCTGGTGCTGTGTGAAACACTCAGTGGCTCTTCCAGTGGTTTGCAGTGGGCAGACAGCTCTATCTTGAGATTCCTAGCCATATGGGATATACAGCTGGGTGCAGCCTGTTGTTAATGCTGACATAGCCTTCCTACCTCTCTGATTTAGACTCTGCTCTCTGCCTGTGACTAGCCTGGCCTTGTAGTCATTGACAAGCCTTATGCTCAGAAGTCTCCATGACCAGATGTCTCCATTGATATTCCTCCCACTAGCGCACGCTATCTCCGAGCCTCCTCTGCAGACCACTCAGCATCCAGTGTTACTCATCTAGAGGGGTTCTGCTGAGTTCTTCGGATGAACTGCATCATTGCAAGATGCTCAGTTCACATGGTGCTGAGGAGGCACACAGTGGGCCCACATAATTGACATGACTTGGTTGGGATTCAGACATTCTGCTCAGTTCCAGACCACTCGTTTCTGATGGACCATAAGCCCACATTGCTAGACCTTCCAATACACTCGTACCTTGTCTATGCTAAGAAAACATGATACTTTGGTCCATTGTAACCCTGGTAGGCCATAGCCCTTGAAGAAACAATACAAAATTTAACTTAGTTTAAGTGAATGTTTAAGTAATCTTTTAGAGCACCAGAATATGCATGAAAGACTCATCAGCATTAGCTTGAAATCAGTCTACAGAAAGCAGAATCTGTATTCTGTGTGACTAGTATCTCATTTGGCCCTTTGTAAAGAGATAATGGAGTTTCTTTGCCAAATGTAGTCATATTTCTTCCTTTAAAAGATGGAAGACATCTCTGATTATGTTATTCCAGATCTATATGGACAGGTTTTACAAGTATTGAGACAGTTCTAATCAACAGTAGGAATTGAAATTATTTTCTGTGGGAAGTCTGACTTCCTTCCATTCAGTGGCCTGCCTGATATTGAATGATTGACATTCTGATGGCACTGGGGAGATGTGGAAATTGCAGTTCCACGTCTCATTGCTGTCTTTTCTTCCTGACTGTGACAACTGTTTTTAACCCATTAATATGCCTTGAAATGGGTCATGAGAGTGTGTATTAGGAAACCAATTTCCCAGTGCCTCCAGGCAGGAGTAACATGACTAGTAAAATCATGACTGCTTAATCTTTCAAGAGGACATATTTGAAGTAAAAGAATACATCTAAACCAATGTTCAGTTTTAAGTTAGATGGCAAAAATAAATACTATAGTCAAACATAAAGGAGTTCTAGACTTAAAATTATACCAGCGTATTTTTTCGTCTTGAAATTATTTTCCCTTAAACTATGTATTTATTTTATTTATTATCTATTAAGTGTTTATTGCGTGTTAGATTCAGTTTTAAAAATTTAAATACATCATCTCATTTAGTTCTCCAGTAGTCCTTTGCAGTTCGTATCATTACTGTCTGCATTATTTAGGTCAGGAGACTGAGGCTTACACACTATTGCCAGATACATTTGAACCCATTCTTGAACTCTGAATTTCAAGTCAGCAAATTCCCATGGATCACCCACTGCTAGGTGCCATGGGAAATTTAAGATGTAAATAACATAATTTTCTTCTGAGGCACTTTTAAAAACTTAAAGGTGTTAATTTTTTTTTTCTGGAGAATCAAAAAAATATAATGTTTAATTTAATATAGATTAAGATGATTGCACATAGAATATTTATAGGTATGTGTATATACACAAGTTAGTATACATACATATATTTCTTTGCAGCTGAGAGGGCTTAAAAGAAATGATGCCCCAGTAGCAACAAGCACACCTAGCACCCATATCTTGATTTTTAGTACCATTCTCCAAAAAAAAGAACAAGAGATTTTTGGGAAAATGTCTGCTGCTAGAACTGGTAGAGGCAGGAAGTATACAAGATGAGCCTGGAGCACCTTGTAGTGCCTGAAGTAAGGAAGTGCTCAAAAAGAAAAACAAAAAACCCACAATGGTTGGAGTATGTCAAAGGGACACAGAAGCCAAATGAAACAACTCCCAATGTCCAAAGCTGAAACAATTTGAGCACCAAAACAAATAAAAGTATTGGATTATAACCTAAAGTGAAAAATAAATATTCATGAATCCTTACAAATACAAACAAATGACTGAATAAATTAATATATGCAGGAGAAGAGACAAATTTCACATGCGAAATAATTTTAAATAAATCATGTAGATACTCCATTCTAGGGGGGGAGAACATAGCCCCCTCCTTAAGTGAGGCTTTTCATAGTGGCTTCCTTCCTGCAGCATAGCAAGGGGAGAAAAAAAGAATAACTTCACATTGCAGAAACCTGGTAAATACTATGCAAGCCAGGTAACCAAGGGCAATATCAGTAGTTTCAAGCCATTGATAGAATGTAGACTTGAGATGATGCAATGAAAATGGCACTTTACCTGTGTCATCTACCTATCCAAATGCCATCATCACCATCTAATTGTGAGAATCACACCAAACATAGCCAATAGCAGGACGTTCTGTAATATACCTTACTGGTACTCCTCAAATCTATCAAGGTTATCAGAAACAAGCGAAGTCTGAGAAATTGACACAACAATTGACACATGAGGAACCTAAGGAGATGTAACAACTAATTAAAATGTGATGCCCTGGATAGGATCCTGGAAAAGAAGGACATTAGTGGAAAAAAGGAAATTTGAATAATCTGCATCAATAGTGGTTCATTAATTGTAACAAATCCACCATGCTAATATAAGATGTTAATAATGGGTAAACTTTGCGAGTTGATGGGGAATATGTAAACACAATTTTCTCTACAGTTTTTTAAAACTGTCTAAAACTGTTTTGAAAAATAAAGTTTATTAATAAAAGAAGTGTGCATGTGAACATTTTACTGTGATTTATGAGACAGGGTCACTGGCTTGGTTCTTGACCATTTGTTTTCGTAATTCATCTGTCTAATTTATCCTGTGAGTGTAGGATGAATATATGAATTTATTAAAGTGGAGATGGTTAGATAAGCAATTTTTGTAAAAGAAAGTCATATAAAGATCCCTTGAACACATCCAACTTTAGAATATGAACAGTTCAGTGAGAAAAAAAATCTGTAGGCAAGAAATGAATCTGTAATGTAATTTTAATCTTGTAAATGTCCATATAAAGATATTAAGATTATTTGTGTATGGAAATACATTTATTTTTTGTAATAGTTGTTTTAATGGATTTAAAATTAGCTTTTGGTCTTTTCTATTTTGCTTCACTAATTACATAAGGCTTTGCCTATTACATTAGATTAATTTATCTCCATTGCATCCATTCAGGATGGGGTAAAAGAGGTAAAAACACAAAGTGTTTTCCTAGGATCACTCAGGATCAAAACCAGACTGCAGACATCTCAATTTCTGGTTTTTGCACTTTGCCTACCATGAATATGTTGGTTGACTTTCAAATTGCATACTCTTTTAATCAGCTTTTCTCTTATAACTCTAATTTTCATTTTCTCTTGGGATTTTAAAAGGCAGATTTTATTATGAATGTTCTTTGAAGTAAGAAATGTGAAACCCTTTTCCAGTCTCTTTCCCTCTAAAAAGTATTCGATTACAAGAACACAGGGGCATCTTCACATTTTCTGTGATAGCCTTAACATAGTCTGTTGTTACATCTTTGATTGCTGGTTTCTTTCCACCACACTTCAGGAGAGTCTGTGTTTCTTCCTTAGCGTAAGAGTTGGCATATAGTAGGTGGTCAATAAATGGAATTTCAATAAATAGCAAAGAGCGATTCAGTGGAATTGGCAAGAAATGTAAGTTATTTGTAACAAAGACACTTGTTCTCTTCAGCCTTTTATTGTCGGGTTGCCCAGACTCATGTGCTTTATTGGAAGCCCAAGGTTTCACTGGGGGAATGTGAGTGTCCTAGAAAGGAAGAAGTGTGGCAAGACTGGAAAACCACATTAGCAGACACGGATATGACCTCAAAATTAGAAAACCATGGCACCAATTAAGCAGCCTGTATACCTCTGCCTCTTTGACAAATTGTCTTTTTGAATTGGCTTTGTGATTTATGGGCTCAAATTTGGAACATTGGTGTTTAATTCCATTAATGGAAAATACTCTTCATTTGACTCACGAATATTGTCACTATCGTTATGTCACCTGGCATTTGAGACTGTGACACAAATACCTCACCAGTTCTATCACGTGTAACGAATACTGCAATTAACTGCTTTCTCTTTCCTGGCCTCAGTGAGTTCATAATCCCTTTAGTTATCACCTAAAGCCAAATTGCATTTTGCAGAACATGTGCTCCCTGATAAATTACAAATGATTCTATTACAAAGGCTCCTGCAGTCAAATAAGTTTGAGAAATGTCATGTTAACAAAGTTAAAGGACTATCTTTATTGGGAGATTTCTGAGAGTCCTGACCCTGTTATGCTCAGAACCCTCCAAATATGGCATTCATCTACCAAGTTTCTAAGACTTGCCTGAACATGGGTTTGTTGATAAGTACGGCAAGAGTGGTTAAGAACTCTAGCTTTAGAGTCAAACTCATCTGGATAATAGAGTCTTAAGAAAGCCCTATGATTAAGCATCAGTTTCCTCTGCTTTTAGGTGTATATACTAGGAACAGATGACCAGGTTCTTATGAAAATTAAATGAAACAATTGTGCGTGAAACATTTGGCACAGTGCATGGCACCTGGGATGTCCTTAGCAAATGGTAGTTAATGGTGATATTAATGTTTTGGAGAATATTAGAATTCTGCAAAATACACTGTTGGAAACACTGACCTGTAATCATATAGGTTGTTCATTTGATCCAGTTTTACAGAGGAGGTCAATATAAATTCCTGTGATTAATTCCATGGTCTAATCCTTGCTCTATTTCTAGTGCAAATGCCAGATCTTCAGTCTTACAGAACGTATTGTGATGTAAGTATTCTACCAAAAGGGTCTCATTTCAATACCAGGCCCTGCTTTAGGAACCTTACCACTGGCATATGTAGGGTTTTGATGATTTGGTCCTAGAGATGGGGTTTAGTCTATTCAGTTGTATTGTTATGGCCACCAAATATTACCTAGTACCCATTAAATGAGCACAATGGTGTGTAGTCTTATTGCATCAAGGCGTAATATGTGGCTCACCAATGTAGAGATGGGGTATCTGGCTAAACTTGATGCTTGTGCTTAATTTAGACATGAGTAATGTTTGTGTTATATTAACAGATGTCCGAGCACATGGCACTTTGTTTGTATTCATTAATTCATTTATCGATTCACAGATATTTAATTATTGCCTCCTATGTGCTGAGTATGGGGACTGCAAAGATGAGGAAGAAGTGGGCCCTGTCTCCAAGCCTGTAGAGTTGCCTTGTGGAGCTGTTCCTGAGTGTGAATGATCAAAGTACAGTGGAGGGAAATGTTCCAAGGAAGGACAGAGAGGTGTCTAGAGAAAAGGAGGCACTCAAACCCAGGCAGACAAGTCTCCAAGGTAGAGTAGAAATAGCCATGCAGCTAATGAAAGAAAAGAGCTTTGGGGCCTTTCAGTTGGTCTGGTGTAATGCCAGCAGCAGTGGGCAGCAGGGAAGGGGTTAGGAGTGCCAGGATATGGATGTGAATGGAGGCAAGAGCATACCATGATGAAGCCTTGATGACAGTGCAAGGAGTTTTGTAGGAGTTTGAACTGTGACATACTGATTAGGTTGCTTTTAAGGCAGATACCTGGAAGCAGTATGGAGAAGGACCCGGAAGGAACCAATGTGGATGCAGGGATAGCAGTTCAAGGAGAAGAACCATTCATTCAGGTCTAGGCTGGTGCAGGACAAGGTGCATTTGTGTTCAGGAAAAAGAGGCAGGTGCAAGTTTTTAAAAACTCAAGCAACATTGTTCTAAGCACATGAAGAGGGACTTATGAGGCAATGGCTATGGAGATGGAGAGGGGAGGAGAAGTTTAAGAGACTTTTAATACGCAGGATTGACAGAATATAGACAGTTTCTTGCTGGTATTATTTTGGTAGAAGGGAGAGAGAAAGGATATCGACGATGTCTTGGGTTTCTGGCTTTGATGATTGGAGGTACAGTGAGACCATTGACTGAGACCTGGAATGCAGTGGCCAGAGAGAATGAAGCAGTGTGTTCCCAGAGGATGGGATCCAGTGAGTCAGAAGGGCCTATGAGGTATTCAGGAGGATTCCAGTAAAAAATGCACTGGCACTCTTACAAGCTCTGGGTTGGAGACGTGGACACAGGATTCATCAGCCTATTTGAAGAGAGGGGAAGTCATGGGGGGAGGGGAGTGGTTCAGGCTGAATTGGAGTGACCCAATGAGATGGTCATAGCTAGGATAAGCTAAGTGCCGTTGCAGGTTGATTCCTTCTCAGCCTTACGAGCATCCTGGCTTGGGTGCTGAATGACATAATTATGCTTGATGGAACCCTAGGACACATCATTTACAGGGAGAAACGGAGATGGAGACTAATCGCTGGGGAGGTGAAAGGAAATAGCAAGAAGAGTGGTGTGATAGCAAGTGGGGGAGTGCAGACAAAAGCCAGATGGCAGTGCCTTTGGGATTAAAGGAAAGATGCAGAAACATCATTCCTCCCAGAAGTTTGCCTAGAAGGAAAAAAATGCCCAGGTAACTGGAGAGGGGTATGGGGTTGAAAGAGAGCTGCTATTTATTTTAAGGAAGACTCTACAGAACATTTTAGTGGACTGGAGGGCAGTGGAAAGGGAAAGATGAGAGATAGAGGAGAGAGAAATGATGGACAGGATCGCAGAAGAAGACAGAAGGAGATGAAGGGTTCCAGTGGGAGAGGTATACCTTAAAGAGAAAGTATGGCTTTTTCTTTTTATAATTAGAGGAATCATAAAAAGGATTGATAGGAATGCAAATAAATTTGGAAGTAGCTGGAAAGCAGACCTGGAAGCTGAGAAAATCGATTCTTCACTGGCCTCTATTCTCACTATAAAGAAAGAGATGAGGTCATTTGCTGATAGGGAAGAAAAGGGAAGAGCTAGGTGCTTGAGAGGGTGGTAAAAATTTGGATAAAAGGGAAAGGGAGCTGACTGAATGCCTCCCTCACAGAAATATTTTTGGGGTGTTCTGAAACTGGAAATCACAAATTTGTCACTAGCCCAGTCTGCATCATTTATTTTTCTTCTGCAGCATGTGGCAAGCCCTGTGCTGGTGAGACATCCATAGATGGTTGGGTTGATCCTATTCTGAGAATAGGCTGTGTGTGGTAGAGAGATGAGGGCTGAAGAATTGAGGTTGAAGGTGAGTGAGCCCTATGGTGGAAAGTGAAGTCAATGAGGCCAATTAGAAGAAAAAGGACAGTAAAAGGAATCCCAATAGATGGCATATATTGGTATGGCTGGACTAGATGAATGAAAAAGAGCAGAAATGTTAATGAATTGCCATTGGGTATAGTAGTATCCAAATTTACAAATGCAGAGATGGAACAATTCCCAGTGACAACAAAGTCCAGTAGGTAGCCATAGGACATTGTTGCTTAAGTGAAGTAAAGAAAATGTTTGTCAAGTGAGTAGCATGATATTCTTTGAAGTTTTTCACTTGAGCAACCTTTCCAATTATTACTTTGAAATTTACCACTGTTGGTTGGAATTGTACTGGGCATCTGGATCTTTCAATGACTGGCCTAGATAAAAGGCTTTGTTGGCAGTAGGCAAACTGCAGGACTGTTTTCATTTGTAACTCTTGAGAGGTTAAAAAGGATTTGAAGTCAGCAACATTTTAATGATAATTGGTAATTATTATTAAAAGTTATAGTAGGATGCGGTGGCTCACGCCTGTAATCCCAGCACTTTAGGAGGCCAAGATGGGTGGACCACTTGAGGTCAGGAGTTAGAGACCAGTCTGGACAATATGGCAAACCCCGTCTCTACTAAAAAATACAAATATTAGCCAGGTGTGATGGCATGTACCTGTAATCCCAGCTATTCAGGAGGCTAAGGCAGGAGAATCACTTCAACCTGGGAGGTGGAGGTTGCAGTGAGCCAAGATTGCACCACTGCACTCCAGCCTGGGTGACAGAGTGAGACTACATCTCAAAAAGAAAAAAAATATATTGACAATTGATCATTAATAACTCGTTTCTACAGTTGTGTTAGCTTTGTTGGATTTTGATTTGGCCAATAGTTACACTAATTTTGAATATGCTTATTAATAAAGTAAAAAATTGAAGAATGAATTTGGGCTAATCATTTGGAGGAAGCCAAAGGGCATTGTCATATTTCATATAAACAATATAATCAGTGAAATGGTAGTCTCAGATAAATATGTTATAATGAATGCAACAAATGTTTCTTTTCAGTTGCCTAGGGATTCATGTCAGCATCCTGGACAGTGAGGACAGAGCATTTTAAAGGAGACTTTGTAGTGGTGCTCAGGATAACTAGAGCAAAAAAAAAAAAAAAAAAAAAAAATACCAAATAAATCTGGACCCATTTTGTTGAATTATGTTGTTTCATTAGTCATGTAGATTGCTCATGCATTACCTAACCATAAAGGGTTAACATTTTGGGACCAACCTCATCTGGTGCACATTTATTGTATTACTTTAAATATAATCTATGACTTGATTTACACATTTGTTGACTCAGTATGCATACTTGAGACACTTCCCAAGTTGGTTGCTATGTTGCTAGAGTCAACTTTTTTTTACTTTGCTATAGTAAACTTTCTTACATGGATTTTAGGCTGCTAATCATGATTTCTAAGTATTTTACATTGTTTCTTGCCTTTTTTCCTCCATTTTTCTATTATGGTAAACTATACTTAACAAAATTTGCCATCTTAACCATTTTAAGTATATTGTTAAGTAGTTTTAAATGCATCCATGCTGTTGTACAGCCCCCATCACCACCATGTATCTCAGAATTCTTTTCATTTTGTAAATACAAGACTCTATGCCTGTTAAATAATGTCCCCCTCCTCCCATACCCTGGCAACCACCGTTCTACTTTCTGTCTCTAGGAATTCGATTACTCTAAGTATCTCATATAAGTGGAATCACACAATATTTGTCCTTCTGTGACTGATTTATTTGACTTAGCATCTTGTCCTCAGGGGTCATCTATATGAACTTCTTTACTTTTTAAAGACTGAATAATATTCCATTATATGTATAGGCCACATTTTTTTCTTGCCTTGTTTTTATACTATTCTTTTTTTCTCCAGCTGAATATAACTGCATCTCTATGGGAAAAAAGGCCCTCTTTTTCAAAAACACAGCTTTCTTCTACTGAGTCCAAGATGTGTTAACCAAACTAAAGTGGGTAAGAAAGAGAGAGCTGTGTGTAGGAAAGTTATCTTTGAAATTTAGCTTAGGAAACATTTCCATATCTCACAAGCCACAGGAGTGTCTCTATGGAAATGTGTCTGCTTTCATACCTCTCTGGCAGCTGCCCCACCTTCTGGCATTCCCAAGAGTATTTTTAGCGTGGCATTCGACTTGCTGGATGATGTTTCTCAATTTTTTAATTATAAGGTTATTTTATGTTAATTTTGTCATTTTAAAGAGTTTTGCTAACTTTCTTAATGTCCTGAGGCCATATGGAAGCATCTTGCTCCAATTTAAGCTAATGAGAAAAGGACCTTTTACAAAACCTTTAAATCCGCATTGCGCATTTTAGAAACCCAAGTCAGATGGTGGTGTGGAGGTGGTGGTGGGGATGTAGCTGTGTCAGAAATGAGGAACACACCTGCTGCTCTTCTTTCTTCTGATCAATTCATTTGCAACCTCCATGCAAAGAAAGTTACAGAAGGAAATCTGAAGCACTCACCTGTAATTCCAGTCTTGAAAATGTTCTCGTAAAGCATCCACATCTGATATTTATGCCTCTGTAAGTGGCAGTGCCTAGCTGTTTTCTGAGTGGGAGTTGATTTCTGCTGTTGAGTAAATAGTAGGTGTCAGAGAAGTGTTTGTAATGAAATTTAGAAGGAGAGACACGCCAATGCGGAAGTAATAATAGTATTTACAGAGGAGCACCTTGAAAATAAGGGAAGTTATTTTAAAATGACTTTTTGTTTGCTGCTGCTGTGTCCTTCTCTCCAGATTCCCTTTGAGCTTGGCAGCATAAAGTCTCTTTAGCTCCTGAATATGAGGGCATGACATGGAGCAATTGAAGAAAAAATAATGAATTTGGAATGGTCAAGGTTGCTGTAGGGAGCTATGATTTGGGACAAGACAGGATCACATGCATTGTGATGTGAATGGTATCCCTGGATTTGTATAGCCTAGTGGCACTGGCTGTGGCAGAAGGGTGCACCTGGGGAAACAATCATTCATTCAGTTTACCCTCCCCAGAGGTGTGTTTTGAGCTTACTTGAAGTAACTTGAGTTCTTTCTGAGTGATGCCTAAAATTAAAATCTTGGGTATCATGGTAAAAAAAGAAAACGAGTCTAAGACAGCCCTGTTCAAATAGAACTTTCTTCAATGAGGGAAATATTCTATATGTATGCTGTCCAATATGGTAACCCTTGTCACCTGTGGCTTTTGAACACTTGAGATGTGCTAGTGTTACCGAGGAGCCGAATTTTTAGTTTTATTCAATTTTATTTTTTTGAGATGGCGTCTCACTCTGTCACCCAGGCTGGAGTGCGGTGGCACTATCTCCGCTCACTGCAACCTCCGCCTCCCGGGTTCAAGCCAGTCTTTTGCCTCAGCCTCCCAAGTAGTTGGGATTACAGGCCCACACCACCAGACCTGGCTAATTTTTGTATTTTTAGTAGAGAGGAAGTTTCATCATGTTGGCCAGGCTGGTTTCAAACTCCTGACCTCAGGTGATCTGCCTGCCTTGGCCTCCCAAAGTGCTGGGATTACAGGTGTCAGCAGCTGTGCCTGGCCAACTTTATTCAATTTTAATTAGTACAAATTGAAATGAAAACAGCCTCGTGTGGCTAACGACTACAGTATTGGATAGCACCTGTCTAAAAAGAGAGCCACTTCCTCAGTTTCTGCCTCCCTCTGTGTTGTTGTTGGTGTTTGTTTGTTTTTTGAGACAGGATCTCACTCTGTCACCCAGGCTGGAGTGCAGTGGCACAATCATGGATCACTGAACGCTGGACATCCCCGGCTCAATTGATCCTCCTGCCTCCCAAGTAGCTGGGAGTACAGGTGCACACCACCACACTCGGCAAATTTTTTACAAATTTTTGTAGAGATGTGGGTCTCACTGTGTTGCTCAGGCTAGTCTCGAGTCCCCGGACTCAAGAGATCCTCCTGCCTTGGCATCCTAAAGTGCTGAGATTACAGGCATGAGCCACTGCACCTGGCCCTGATTATAAACCCTTCTGCTTCCCACATGTATTAGAGGGGATAACCTTTAGCATGAGGAAAGCTGCATATGGGATCCTGGAAATGGTGTTTCTGTATGGGACACCTGGTCGCTGGCCACGCTTTCATTCTCACATTCCTTAGCTGTCTTTGGAACTCAGCTATTGATTTCCTTGGTCAAGGGGTAAGAGGAGGTTGAGATGTGTAGTTCTTGAATCACTAGCTGGGGTCTTTAGAGGAAGGCTCTCAGCTTTCCTCAGCTACCTCTACAAATAAGAGTTTGAATAGGGCTATTTTGAAGAATTTTTGAGGCCATACGTAGTCCAAGGAAGCCAGGGTTAAAGGAAACATGATGGGGTATTGAAAAGAAACCTTACCAGCATCAAGTACCCTTACTAGCCAGATGACCTTGAGTCAGTCACATTCCCTCTCAGAAACTCAGTTTCTCCCACATAAAAGAGGAGGAATAATAGCTGTTCTGCCTACGTGTGTGGCTATTAGAAATCACTAATGAAACAATGTCAACTGCAAAGTGCTGTTTAAATGCTTGTCATCATTCTTGGCCAAGGGCCTGTGCTTACAGCTGTTTTTTGTATTCATTCACTCTGACTCCTTTCCTTGTTAAGTAGAAAGAAAGCTGAAGTGGAAAAAAAAAAAAAGAATTTCATATACTAAAAGAAATGCCTAAAACAATCATATTTTCACCATTGGTTCAAAGAAAAAGGCCTGATGTCTGTTAGGCATAAGGTTCCCAGTCCTCTTTTGAGCTGGCAAATGTCTAGTAAGGCTGGGGTTCTGGTATGGCTAGGAGTGGGGGCAGTGTCACCAAACGCAGTGTCCCTGATTAGAAGGCCACACACAGAAGAGAGTGAGTCTTGGCCTTGAGGGGAAAGTTCTTGCTTCAGCAGAAAGAGGGACCCTTTTCTGCGACCCAGGAAGCAGCAGCAGATTACAGATGAGTTCTGCTCCTTGCCAAACACACTCACATTTGTCCGTCCCTTTCTGGGTTCCAGTTTTTATTCTGCAGGTTGGGAAAACTGCTTGCTCATTTTCCCACTGAAATGCGTAGCCATGGTCCCCTGTAGGCCAGTGGCAACACATCATTAGCTGCCTTCAGAGGGGAAAATAATATATGAAGAAGTAGAGGAAATGATTTTCTCATTTCTGCAAAGATAATGAGCATTCCCTAGACCTAGACTTTAAAATCATGGTTAGAATCTGCCCCAACTAAATAGTTGAGTGACTTTTTTCTTGTATTCTTTTTCTCAGCATCAAACCATTTCGTCTAATGCTAGCATGCTTAGACAGCAGTCTGATGCAAAGTATTCCCTCCCTCTAAATGCAAAATCAAGTAAGATATTTGTGTGTACCTCTTCCTTCTGGAAAAAAGTGTAACAGATTCATTTCTAGGGTTTCAAAGGATTATGCTCAGCTGAATTCAAATCGATAAATTATTACCTTTTGCTGCATCATGTTCAGCCCACTTTATTATATATTTGCATCTAATCCTCTTGATTATATACCTAGGGAGAATGTAACATTGCCATTGAATTACAATTGAGCAGAAAAGAGGAGAAAAAAATTCTATTTTGATGCAGTAATATGATTCAGTTTGATTGTGAATATGACTACTCTTAACTATCTGACCTAAAAATATTTTAACACCTGATTATTATACACATGTCAACAAGGGATCTTGACTCAAGAATAAATAATCCCAAATCACTCATTCAAAAAATACATTGAGCATCTCTTGTGCTAGGTACTAGGGATGCTAGGATGTATCAGTCATAGCCCCTTCTTTCTAGGAGCCTGTAATTAGGTGGAAGAGGCAGAATTGTCAGCAAACAATGACGAAACTGCATGATTAGTGCTATTATAAAGATATGAAGAGACTGATGGGGATATATAGAGGAAGAAATTACTAGTTTTCCAAGAGAGTTGGTTAGCAGAGGTTTGATGGAGGAGGTTGTAGTTGATCTTGATATAAAGACATATGCTAGGTAAAGAAGGAAAGAAGAGCAAGCCAGGACTTTCTTTCTGTAGGGTTTGGGTGAGTGCTTGGCTTATCCTAGGCACACTGCAAGTGTTTAACTTAACTGTGTATGCTTGTTCTCTGAATGTGATCTGCCTGTCCCAAGGGATCCAGCTACAGAGTATCAGCCTGCCTTGTCATGTACATCTTTTATTTAAGCCAGTTTATTCTTGTGTACTGACCATACTCTAACATGAGATTGGATGCCAGCCCGGCCCATATGCCAAAATATGTTTGTTGAATTCACTTTTTCCTTATCTCATCCAACATGTTCCTCATGTCCTGCGTAGCTCAGAGCTTGGCATGTAGTAGGTGCTAAGGAAGTACTTTTTTTTTTTTTTTTTTGAGATGGAGTCTTTCTCTGTCACCCAGGCTAGGTGCAATGGTGCCATCTTGGCTCTCTGTAACCTACACCTCCTGGGTTCAAGTGATTGTACTGTCTCAGCCTCCCGAATAGCTGATATTACAGGCACAGGCCACCACATGTGACATTTTTGTATTTTTAGTAGAGACAGGGTTTTGCCATGTTAGCCAGGCTGGTCTCAAACTCCTGACCTCAGGTGATCCACCTGCCTTTGCCTCCCAAAGTGCTGGGATTACAGGCGTGAGCCACCGTGCCCAGCCTGGAAGTACTTCCTGAAATGGGTAAACATAGTTGCTTACTTTAGAGTCTAGTTTTGTTTCCTAGAACTGTCATAACAATTATACAATCTTGGTGGCTTAAAACAACAGAAATTTATTCTCTCCCAGTTTTGGAAGCCAGAAGTCTGAAAGCAAGTGTTGGCAGGGCTGTGGTCCCTCTGAGGGCTCTAGGGGAGAATCCTTTCATCTTTCTTCCAGCATCTGGTGGCTCAGAGTTCCTTGGTTTATGGCTGCATAACTCCAGTCTCTGCCTCTGTCTTCACATGGCCTCTATGTCTCAAATCTCCCTTCCCCTTTTCTTTAAGGACACAAGTCATTGGATTTAGGGCTTTTCCTAAATTCAGGATGATCTCATCTCTAGTTCCTTAGTTATGTCTGCAAAGACCACCTCCCCCCGGCTCCCCCGTTTTTTTCACATGAGATCTTATTCACAGGTTCTGGGGGTTAGAACACGCACATATCCTTTGGGTAGGGTGTCACCATTCCACCAGCTACAGGATGCTGTTCAAGGCCTAAGGCTGAGTAGGGTATAGCAACTATAGGAAGCCTTGGTCAAATAGCCATTTTGATTGCCATGTTTGGATGGGAGTGGAGGGTAGTGATGAGAGAAGATTTTTAAAGATGTCTCATTATATTTCCCTCTTTCTTCTCTGCCTCATTTTGAGGAAGGGTCTTCTGGAAGAGCATTTCAGTGAGTCATCTAGGCCATTCCATGTGGCCGGTCTGTAGCTCCTTTGACCCTAAAGGCCATGCTATAGCCCACAGTAGCTCACTCCTAATCACAGCTGACTTGAGCCGGGTCAGAGACCTGTCCCAAGGGCATCCAGTCTTCTAGGCTCTCCAGTGGCTCGTGGCTGATGGTCTTATTAGCAAATTGAGGTAATCCACTTATATTTTCTTATTGCAACTTGAGTTTTGGAACTCAAGAGACGGAGTTAGTTGGTAATATACTCTGCAACTGAAAGGTCCCAGGGAGTTCCTCCCAGCTGGGCTGGCTGCTGGGCCGAGTTTCAAGGAAGTTGGTCAGTAGAGAGAGCTGACTCAACCACTTGGAGAGAGCATGGTTAGTAGAGAGAGCATGACTCAGCCATGATGGAGGGGCACCTGTGGACTCTCAGAAAGACCAGCCTTGGACCTCAGCCACCTTCGAGTTTACATGAGGCTGTGATTTTGTGTTTCCTAGTCTTGAACTTCCACAAAATACAAAAATACACCTACATGGTGTTGGTGTGTTAAGCACACACTAATATATTAAGCATTTTATGTGCGTTATCTGATTTGTCCCTCACTGAATAGATGCTGAGATGGAGACAACAGAGAGTAAGGGACTTGTCTAAAGTCAGTCTACTGGTAAGTTGTAGAGCAAGCCTCAAACTGGGGATCCAGCTCCAGAGCTGTGCCCTCAGTGGCCCCAGCACCTCCTCTAGTACCCGTGTTTCTGTCCCAGCTTTCATAAGCCTCCCTGGTTTCCTCCTGAAAGAACTGGGTAGGTCCCGATTCTTATATCCCAGAGACAGATGCTGAATTGATTAGCCAAATTAGTAACAAACTAAAAACTTCGCCAAGGTTTTTGGTGTACTCTCCAATGGGTTAATGTGAATATGAAGGTAATCTACAATAAGCCATGAAGCTGTAGAGATTTTGTGATATACATTTTTTGGAATATATTTACATTCTTCATAATAAATCCATTATAGTTTTTTAAAAATTAAAGCAACCTTGTGTTTGATTAATGTCATGCCATGATATCCTAGCACCTTCAACTCAATCAGCCAACCAATCAGTCTGTTTCACAGTGGCTGAAAACACTAGCCTGTTTTCTCAGTCATTTTCCTGTATTGGGCAGACATGGCCCCGTAATATAATAAAACTATTTCAAGATTGAAGTATTAGAGAAACGTGATCTTGCCTCAGCTTACTTTTTCTTCAAAAGGAATGGTCCTTGTTCTTTGGGAAGCCTTGTGCACAAAGGTATCTTTAAGGGTTTAAAGTACTAAAGATATTGCAGTATATTGTAATTTAGCTACAAAGTCTTCCAGGATAATACCAGAGATTCAGATTCTGAAATTCTACAGAGAACAGTCTGAGATACCTGATTGTGTTTCTAGAAAAGGGAATAGATTTGGGGTTGAATAAAGCGTGTGAAATTACAGGTTATCAGTTTTTTTTTCTATCATCCATTTAAATAATAATAAAAAGAGAGGCTGGCAGAAGATAATACACCCCATTGAGTAGTAATATAGGGTGTGATTTTCAAGTGCCCACTACAGAAATGTGCTTTATTTGATAATTTGAAACAGGTCCTCAGGTAAGACTATGTCTTTCTCCAAAGTCTGAAATGTCCCTAAAAGAAACACTGTTTCCTGATGAAAATTTAGGTTACAAAGTGAAAATCTAAAAGTATTCCATCTAAATTACATACTGGTTGTCAAATCAAACACATAAATACCTGAAAATTAAATGCTCTGAGAAGAGGTATTTTTTTCCTTTTATTTTTTAAAAAAAGAGGCCTGCCTGTCAGTCAAGTTTGAGGCAGGTGGTATTCACATGCAGCCTTGCTTTTGTGTATAAGAGCAAGCATCTGCCCAATCGAGCATCTAATTGGTAATCATGGAGTATTAAGTTAATTATTTGAATGGAGGTTATAACCGATATAATTTCTAAAGCTCTGGATTATAGAATAGTATTTTTATAGTGACAAGAAGAAAAGGGACATGGCTGTGACTACATTACCAAAACATTGGATCGTATAGACGGAGCCACACATAGAGTCACATTAGTGCTGGTTTTGTTTTCCTAGGTGCTTGAAAGGCTCCTGAGGGCCAAGTCACTGTATTTGTAGTTACCAAGGTAAATGTAAGTAATTAGGGGAACAGAGCGCATTGGGTTCCGCTGTGCTATTTCTCACTTTGTTTTGCATATTGCTAGGATCCAGAGTGATATGATTGGCATTTGGGGGAAGATAAGCACCATACTTGTGTTGCTTTTTTTCTTTTTAAATAAGTTGCCGTCTGACAATTATACTTTCTGATATTTATTTAGCCTTTCCATTTTATAAATTACTTTCACATATGCTGTTTCATTTAGTTCTCCCAACATCAAAAGGTAGTGTGATTTCTCTTCCAGAAGCTAAGTTGGGGGAGAGATGATCCCTGATAAACATTGGGGATGGCGGTAAGAGGGGAGGCTGGCACGCTGTTCCCTACTGGATGACTGCCTAGCCTCCGTGCTTACCCTGGTGCTTCCAGAGCAGGAGGAGGGAGACTTGCAGGAAGATGGCAGGATGGGGGGGGCCCATGAGGTAAAGGAGTCTAAGACAGCCTTCTATCCTCCATTCAGCCTGGTCTCAGTTTCTGAGAAGTATGGTGGATGGCTCCCTAGTACTTGCAGGTCCTGGAGTTAGGCATGAACGATAGAGGAGGTCAGGGGCTAGTCTTGCTGGATCCTCTACAGCATGGTGGGCAGGAAGGCACTCGCCAAAGGATGCTATGTGCAAGGCCACAGCCAGGGGCCTGCCCACAGATCTGCCACAGGCCACAAGGGACCAGAGACTGTTTTTTTTTTTTGAGATGGTGTTTTGCTCTTGTCACCCAGGCTGGAGTGCAGTGGTGCAATCTTGGCTGACTGCAACCTCTGCCTCGCCGGTACAAACAATTCTTCTACCTCAGCGTCCTGAGTAGCTGGGATTGTAGGCACTCACCACCATGCCTGGCTAATTTTTGTATTTGTAGTAGAGACAGGGTTTCGCCATGTTGTCTAGGCTTGTCTCGAACTCCTAACCCTAAGTGATCCACCCACCTCGGCCTCCCAAAGTGTGGGGATTACAGGTGTGAGCCACTGTGCCCAGCCTTTTTTTTTTCTTTTAAAGAAAATTTCATCTAGATTATTTTTGTTAAGGAACTAAATCCAGTAACGCCTTTACTATTTGCCTATTTGCAGTTATACTCAATTTGCACAAAGTTTGTATGCCATATACAAATAGATACACATTCTCTTTACACTATATGCACATAAATTGAAATCTGCTGTTTTTAATGTGTATGTTTAATGTCCTGTTTCGACTATAAGAATATCAAAAGCTGTGATCGTCTCTTTTCTTCTATTATCGTTCTTCTTGGTCCAATCTTGATCATATAAGCTTGGTACATTTTATTGGAAGATCAGTTGGTACTTCAGCTCAACAATGGTCAGTTATAATTGATAACTGAGAAAAAGTTGTTGGAAGAGAAAACAGAACAAAAGCCATTCAGATTGTTCCCACATACTCTTAAGGCTACTAGTTGGTATTTAAATTGGAAAAGCTGTGATTATACATGTTTTTATATGCCCATAGGCTTGTATGTGTATCTCCTGAGATGCAGATTAAATTTCGAGAAAATGTTTTAAGCAATAATTTAATATAACGCTGTGGTAGTCTTACTGTAAAACCACAGGGCTTAGTGGAAATTTTTGTTGTATCACCATAGATACCAAAATCTAATTTGATTACTCTTGTGAATAGTTGCTAACTATAATCTGATATTGACTGTTACTTTTCATCAGCTGGAAGTAGTCTGCTAATTGAGCTGGAGGCAAGCCAGGGAAATCTTTCAAAGGAGTAGTTTTATATACAGCAGTTTTAATAAGCCATTCAATGAAACCTTTTATAAAAGCAACAAAGGCAAGAAGGGTCTGGACGCTGTGAGCGTGCTTGATACATCTACCACTGAACGCAGGACAATGCTGGATCTTGTCGGTCACTCAGACCCGACTCGGCAAGGTTAAATAAGAAGAGCTTAATTTATTCAGCAGCCATGAGTATCCTTATTTGCTTAACAACTCTGTCAAAAGCAACCCTCCATGTCCCTGGAGTTGAATAAATGAGCAAGGTGCCTCTTGCATCATCGGATTATGCAGGTCCGTAGCTCTAGGAGGAGGGCACTGTTTGCTGCTTGATTTTTTAATCACAATTAAAGTAGTATCAGATACCTTCACTGGGAAGAGAGTTTTTTCAAAGAGGCAGCCATATCTTTGCCTGTTATCACCTAGGAGCTCCCAAAACACTGTGAATTTTTTTTTTCTTTTTCTTGAGGAAATTGATGCGTGGGGCAAGTTGTTAGACCAGTGATTTGTGCTTGTTTATTTTAACAAGTAGTCTGCTCCTGGCCATGTGGTAGAATGTGCTATATTTGTTGAGCTTTTCCTGCATGCTGTACACGACTAAGTGCTTCATGTCCCTTATATAATTTCATCCTTATAACATACACTGTCATCTCCTATTGTTGTGATGAAGAGACTCAATTTCAAAAATTTAGTAACTGGCCCACAGAAACATAGTATCAGGCTGTACATCCCAGTCTTTAGTCTTTTTAACTGTTCTGCCTCCCACCAGGGCTCGATCATTAGATGGGAGGTGAGTATGACACTATTTGCAGGAAAAAGGTGTAAAAACATTGTCTCATTGGGCTGAAGTGATTGGTGTACCACTTCTATTGGGGGCCATTGAACTGAAATAAATTAGCATTTATTTCTCTGTATGGTTGCATGTAATGGAGATGCCCAGTGGAAAGCACTTGACGGGTATCAGGTGCTAATAAGTCGTCGTTACTGTCACTGGAGTTGCTTTTCGGAATGTTTGGCATGATTTTGCCCCGTCCTGTGCTTCTCAAAGTTATTGTGCTTTTTGGTCCCCCAAGAATCTTGTTAAAATTCTGACTCTGCAAGTCCAGAGCAGAGCCTGAGAGTCAGCAGTTCTAAACTATTCTGAGCCAATGTAGTGCTGGCGGCCCATGGACCACTTTCTGAATATCAAGGGCTTCATCCTTGAGCGCAGCAATGGATTTCCCATGAGATGGTGTGTAGTTTTTAACTGAGATACAGCAAAATCACCAGCCCAGAGCAGACGTTTGTCCTCGGTCTCAGCAAGAGTGAAGAGCTAGCTGAACTAACTAGGAATTTGGCATTTTAATAGAAATGAGAAGAAGCTGGGGAGGGAATAGAAACAAAAGAAATGCTGCAAGTGAAGGAAATACATCTTGCTAGGAAACGTGAAAGTAGTTGGTAAAAGTTGCTCTGAAGTGTGAACAGGTTATCGTGAAAAGATCTTGGTAGGAAAACCCCAAAGACAAACTGTCCCAATCCCACATTGCATTCATTATCAAGGCTCCTACTAATGAGGCAATTAAGGTTGCTAGGATACAGACTAAGGAGGCACCCACTCTCAGGGCCCATCCTCTGTTTGCACCACCCTGAGAGTGAGTGCCTCATTAAATTTTGACCCCTAGTCACTTCATTCTCCTCACCCCTGTTCTATCTAACGTTGTCAGACTGGAAGGGATCTTAGTAATCACCATATCCAGCCCCCTATTTTATAGATATAGAAACTGGGCTCCAGGTTAAATGACTTGTTCAATATAATTAAGAGTGAAATCATATTTAATGGATTCCAAGATGCACATTTCTCTCTGACAGCTGAACTGAGGTCAGGATTGTCTTATCATTGATAGCTTTTGACTTCAGTGTCATAGTTTGATTGACAGTCTTTCACCTTTCTTCGTGGTATAAAAATAATAATGGTGCATCTTACAGGGGATCGGTTCTTATGTACCATGAAACACAGTATTAGAGAGCAAGGCCCTGTGCCTCCTGATTCGGTGCCCCTCTGCTGCACACCTGGTGACAAGATTGTCCTGATGTCTGTGTGATTACTCTGATGCTCTTGGAGACAGCTTAGCATTGTGGCTGAGAGCATGGGCTGTAGAGCCAGACTGCTCTCCTACATACCAGCCATCTAACTTCTGCCCATGCAGCTTACTCCTCTGTAACTGAAGACAGAAAATGTGTTAACTACCCAGTAGTGTCCTTGTGAGAGTAAAATGAATTAATCCATACAAATCAGTTGGAACAGTTACTGACACATAGTAAGCACTCAATAAACATACTGTTGTTATTGATGACAGTCTCACTGACCAAGTCACCCTGGACCCCCGATGGTGTCTGTACAGTAACTTGGACCAAATAGGTGTTCCTCTGTGCATGCCATGTGAATATAACTGTATTGAGAATCCTGTTAAACCCTGGAAAGGATTTCTGAGTATCAGCATAGTTCACTTTTTATGATTACTACAAAGAGAAAATATAGCATTTCCACCCATAAAGGGTGTTAAAAATATAAATTGACAAAGATTTGTCTTGACTGTACAGATGTTGGTCTGTCTGCAAACAGAGCTGTACCAGGTGAAATCCATGACAGTTCTGCAATCTTCTGTTAATTGAGAGCCATTATTGTTTTAGTGCTAATCCCACAATGGTCAGGGAGTTCTGACTAGATAGCATTTGTTATGAGCCTTGATCAGATGAGACATGGTTGACCACTGTGCCTTCCTTTACCCTGCCTCCAGCTCTGCAATTATTATTTGTATTAGCTCCGTTTTGTGATTGCCTAATACAGTCATCTTGAAAGTGATGGATGTAGACAACATGCTTGTTCTTCACACTTATTCTTTTTTGTTTTTTATTGTACTTTGGGCTCTGGGGTTCATGTGCACATCCTGCATCCTGCAGGATTGTTGCATAGGTACCTAACATGCCATGGTGGTTCACTGTGTCCATCCCTGCCCCAACTCCCGTTGCCTACATCAGGCATTTCTCCCAGTGTTACCCCTCCCCAGCCTCCCCGCTGTTCCTCCCCTCCCCTCCCCACCACTCCCCCACCTAGCCCAGTGAGTGTTGTTCCCTTCCCTGTGCCCACGTGTTCTCGTTGTTCATCACCGACCTATGAGTAAAAACATGCAGTGTGTGGTTTTCTGTTCTTGTGTTAGTTTGCTGAGAATGATGGTTTCTAGATTCATCCATGTCTCTACAAAAGACACGAACTCGTTGTTTTTTATGGCTGCATATTATTCCATCGTGTATATGTGCCACATTTTCTTTGTCCAGTCTATCATTGATGGGCATTTGTCTTCACACTTATTCTTAAATTTTCTCCTTCTTTTTTCTTTTATGATTGCTGTGTTTAACTAGGTGATTGGAGAATTTGGGTTAAGCCTCTCCTAAACCTCTTCCCTTCATCTGGCAGGATACAGTTTCTCCTCCTGAACTCCCAGGGCACTCTGCAGCTGTCTTCTAACATTGATCATAGGCTTATGTGTTGGCTTATATGTTTACTTGTTTTGTCTGCTGCTCTGCTGCTTGGTTATGAGGACCCTCAGGGAAGGGATCTTGGCTCACCCTTTATCTCCCTGCAGCAGCTGGCATAGTGCTTTACGGTTCTTAGTAGACATTCAATGAATGGATACCTTTTGGGTTTCTGAGTAGATCTGGGATACATTTATTTCACTCAGTTCACATATATTCTATAAATAGGTAATAGCTCATCTGAGGTTATGCTAACCTCCCTAATTACCTGCTTTATAAAAGCAGGGCAAGTTATTCTCTCACAACATAGCAAACTTTATCCAGAGTCTATAAGCTGCACTACACATCAATAATAGCTGTAATGGGATAACTTGATTGATAATAGATGACTTCAGACCAATTTGCTTCTAACACCCAGATTCTATACAATGAACCTCATGTAGCACCGATGCTCAGCTGTCAGTGAGAAAATCTATTCCATTGGTGGTGAGAGTTTCAAGAGGCTGAGCCTTGGAAGGCAAATTAAGAGAGGCTCTTGCTTTCTGTGACGTAGCTGTGTACACGAAGGTGCAGGCTGTGCAGGGCTCCTGGCCACAGGCGGTCTAACAGATCCCATAAATGGAATTTTGGTCTTCCAGAACTGACAAAATAGGGAACACTTTTGATGAACTTTTTTTTTTTTTTTTTTTTTTTTTGCGAATGCTCTAAAAGACACCTCAGACTTCCTGCCAATCTTCGGGTAACATTTACTAAGTTTACAACTGATTTGTCTTCTTAAATACATTTTTTCCTTGATCAGTGGATGTATGTTGGGAAGGGCAGAACAATCTGATACTGAAGATTAAACAGCTATTTCTATTTGAAAGGAACTCTACAGTTCAGATGCTCAGGGACGGGTCTTGCTTCGAAGTTCTTGTAAACGTTCTTAAGGAAGGGGGTAGGTGTTAAAAGTTCATTCATTCCTGAGGCGTTTCATGGTCTCTTATTTATCTCTTTCACATCCAAAAGTGTTATCCACACGTTTCGGTTCACTGTGTTACTTTGCATCAATTTAAGGTGAAAAAGACTATTCCTAACTCAGTAAGTTGGAAAGAGGCGTGAACAGAGGAGCAGATTAGGACAGTCAGACAAATTTCCAGCTTCTGGCAGAGTCTTTATTTGGTGACTTAAAAAAATAATACTTGCAGTGTTAAAAATTCTCAAAATATAAACCGTAATCTCAATTCAAGATAAGAAAAATAACAGGAGGTTTTATTTTTCATTATCTGAATAACTTCTCTTCAGTTTTCATGAGTACGGATAAGTTGACTGTACTTAAATCCCCTTTCTAACAATGCAAGGTGAGTAAATAATTACAGCATGCAACCTTGCAGATTACTTCAAGCCTACAGATATATTTTTTGACTGAGACTCTAGATTCAGTTTTTCTAAGGCTTAGACAAATGCAAATTTCAACCAGAGAGAAAGCACATAGTTGTATTCTAGTCATTCTTTCTTGAAGTGGTTTTTATTTGCAAACAGATCAACTAAATGAGTGGTTCGTAATGCATACAAGAATGAGAGAGAATCACTTTTCACGTGCTGGAGAACTTTTCTTTGTATTTCTTTGCAATAACAGCTGGGGGCAGGTCATGAATGTATCTCCTGTTTCCCCGTCTCACCTCACTGTGCTTACAGCATTCATGTTATGGACTAATAACGGAAGGACTAACAGGCAAAAGAGCCTAAAGTGCAATCCACAGCTGACCTCAGCTAACTTTGATTTTTGTTTGTTTTGCTTTTTTGTTCAAAGTGAACTTTTACGTTCATAATTCTCTAGCTTTTCAGTTCATAGTTGCTACAGATCTTCAGCAGTTTGCCATTCAGTCCCATTTTGTCTGTTCCTTTCTGAAGTTGTGTGTAGCTTAGTGACCCCAGCAAAGCCCTTCCTGATGGCATGCAGCTAACTGAAGGGTGTCAAACTTCCAGTTGATAGGAGCTGTTGAACTTGACAGCCTCAGATAGAGGGTGAGTATGAGGCATGAATGACTCAATTTGTTCTTCTCGGTTACTTAGGGGGACTTCATAGCATAGTTCTCTCTGTTATTATCAGAAAGTAAATTTGCATGAAAATGTCTGTGCATTGCTCTTTTGGCCTTTTCGCAGAAAGCAGATTTACTCCTGCTTTAGGGAGCTCAGTCTCTACTTTCATTTGACTTGTGGCATTATAGAGGTCAGAGGACACGGCCTATCATTAGCTGCTAAAATCACAAGGCATTCTGCATGACTGTAGCTGGCAAGGTAGCATTTCAGTCCAGTGCAGTGTGCTTTTCAGGTGTCATAGTGATTGCCTTCCAAACCTTTTGGAAAGAAGAGTTAACATTAACCACCTTAACAAATGGTAGCTTCATTCTAGTGTTGAGATCCATTATTTTAACAAAATGAATGGTTTTGGGGGATATCATATGCTGAAGAATCAAAGTTTAATGTTAGTCTTGAGTTTATTTGATTTTGAACTTGCTTCATCAGAAATGAATAAATATACGAGAGAAATACCACAAGCTTTAAACGTAAACACTAAGTAGATTGAAATCTTGTCTTTAACTTCAAATCATAGTAAAATTAGCAATTCACAAAGGAATTATATATATTCCTCAGCCAATGATAAGTGGATTACAAGATGAAAATTCCAGCTAATGAGAGCTAATCAATAGACTTTTACTATCCTTGGAAGACACTCCAATGGCCATTCTGTTGCAGTGATTATGAGAAACAATCACTACCCAGTACACTTTATTCTGAGTGGAATCTGAAACCACATGGTAGGATTAGCTTGATCAGTCCAAACTGACTGACCATGCTCCCCGCCAGCCCAACCATTTGATATGGCTTCGAGAGCTCCCTGGTCATTGGGTAAAGGATTAGTACCTAGCTACCAAATTCACATGCAGTTTGCAAAGCTAAACTTTATGAGCCCATCTTCTGATGTTCTTATTTGGGCAGTGCCATGATCTGAGTAACAAAAGATGGACTTTTATAGGCTACATACATTCTAAAGTTGAGATTCATTATTTTAACAAAATGAATGTTTCTAGAGGGATACCATATGATGAAGAATCAAAGTTTAATGTTAGTCTTGAGTTTATTTCATTTTGAAGTTGCTTCATCAGAAATGAATAAATAGATGAGAGAAATACCACAAGCTTTAAACATAAATGCTAAGTAGATTGAAATCTTGTGAATTTCTTGTGAAATCTTGTGAATCTACGTGAATAGAATAGATATATGTAGGAAATGTGTCATATTATTATATTTCTCTCACTCCTTTTTTTCTAGGTTGCTTTCAAATGTATCATTGGCATCTCTATATATTAATTAGTTACTTTTCGAAATTCAGCTCTTAATAACACCATTTTTCATAAGTGGATTATATCTTTATTGACTTGTTTTGCTGGAGTTTAATGGAGGTGTTGAAGGATATTATTTATTTTTTGATTTGGGATAAGATAGCTGTAATTGTGAACAGTGTGCACTAAACATGTAAAATTAGCAAAGCAGTTGAGAAATCTAAATGTACCAGATCTATGTATTTCATTAAACTCTACATCTGGCCTAAAAATTATAAAGCGGCCGGGTGGCTCACAACTATAATCCTAGTACTTTGGGAGGTTGAAGTGGGCAGATAAGGAGGTCAGGAGTTCAAGACCAGCCTGGCCAACATGGTGAACCCCCAGCTCTACTAAAAATACAAAAATTAGCCGGGCGTGGTGGTCCATGCCTGTAGTTCTAGCTATTCAGGAGGTTGAGACAAGAGAATCACATGAACCCGGGAGGCGGAGGTGGCAGTGAGCCAAGATCACACCACTGTACTCCAGCCTGGGTGACAGAGTGAGACTCCATCTAAATAAGATTAAATAAATAAAATAGCTTTGGATCTTTCCCTTGAAACTTTAAAAAAATAGAGTGGATTTAGATTTTTTAATTTAAAACCAGAGCACAAAAGCTATTAATTAGGTTTGCATTTACTAAATTGAACAACCATGGTTCAAGACAGTGTTATGCTTAGAATTTTCTTTTCTATACTGGGGTCTTGTTATATTGCCCAAGCTGGACGCAAACTCCTGAGCTCAAGGGATCCACCCACATCCGCCTCCCAAGTAGCTAAAACTACAGGCACATTGCACTGTGCCTATGCTTAGAATTTTCTCTTTTTCCTGACTTTAGGGTGGTAGAAAATTCAGCAGGATGTAAAGTAAATGTGTTGCAAAAGTTTGGAAAAGTTAAGATAGCTGTGTATTGGAGAAAAAGAACAGAATGTTTTACAAAAAAAGCCACTGGGGAGGCATTTTGGAAAGGGGAAAGATGAAGATACATAATAATGCTAATCGTAACATGGAGAAAGTATATTTTTCCAAAGAAAGATTATAATGCTTGTTGTTTTGATGAAGTGAACCAAAAAAGTCCAACCAAGGATTCAGATTCACTTTTCCTCCCAAAAGTAACTAGAAAGGTTCTTGTCTAAAATATTTTGTTATATTACAGGAGAATGAAATTTTTCAGTACACTCAATATTGTGCAGAGTGAAATATATAGATTGATGAAAAGAGTACCTTCAAAATTTGTAGGATGTTGTGTGCATTCAGTAATCGGAGCTTTCCCAGCTATTCACAGATTGTGGTATTTCCAATTCTTTTTGTTTCATAATCACAACTAGTAATTATGAGAAAATAATTTTAAACTGTCCTTTCTGACCTAATTAATATTACATTGTGCTAGGGACTACTAGCTGATAAGTTCGAAGGCTCTGACGAGAGAAATCCGTTGTTGGTTGTATGTTTCAGTTAACGTTCATGATGACTTTGTCTTGCATGAATTATTACTTAGAGTATTACTGACCCATATTAATGGGATCAAGACCAATACATCTTCTGTAAGGGAGAAGTTTTGCATCACTGAACAATAAAGCAGGACAGCATAGTTTGTGTAAAAGAAGATTTAGAACTACATAGCCCATTATTTCACTTTCTGTGACATAATTGTAGTGAACTCTTGAACTTGTAGGGAATATATGCAACATTGAGACCAAGGAAGTAATGATATTTTCCTCCTTAGATGATGTAATGCCTAGTGTCATAATGCCATCGCATCACTACATTGGCTGAAAAAGCATTTGGGAAAAGTCAAGTCTGCGTGTCTGACTTGTGAATTACATTGACTAAGCCTAAACTTAATAGCCCAAGGATGCTAGAGGGAAAAGAAGAAAGGGAGAGTTAAAATTGCTTTGAATTGAAATTGGAAAAAGATGAGAACCTTTGTAGAAACTTAAATCACCCCAAAACATGACTACCAAAAAGCAGCATTTCTAGGTGTAGTTTGATTTGTTTTTCATGATGACTGTCATTGGTTCATTCAGCAAGTGCTCACTAGCACCCACTGTGAGTCAGCTATTGTATTAGGCACTTGGGATATGGCAGTAAAAGGGAATGGGAAAGATTCATTCTCTTGAGCTCACATTCTAGTAGAATATTTGAACAATAGACAGTAAACATAATAAATGAGCAAATGCTATAGGATGTTAGAATGTAGTAATAGCCAGAGAAAAGAAAGCATAGAACAGAGTAATAGTGACTTGGAGTATGTGTGGGATGAGCTCATGTGTGGGCAGTTGTCACAAGTTTGATTTCCTAGAAGATCCAATCCATATCATGGCATCTCTCCCCTGCCACACACACTTTGTAGAATAAATCTATTTTAAGATACAAGCCAACTGCTTCTCAAAAAGGTTAAGTAACTTGCCTTAGATCAAGCATCTGTTAAGAGAGAAATCTGTTTACCCTAAAATATTTTTATCATACCCTGCTGCCTCCCAGCTCAGTGGCTCCCTGCACCCCTGTTTCTGTTGCCTTCTGCCAGGGATATCTTTGGCTCAAGTGGTTATCTCAGGATGGTATGCTGCAGATGTTTTATTGGACGCTTGCTTTTTCCAGGCCACTCGGGGTTCCAGTGCCAGATATAGTTCATTGCTATAGTTATATTCTTGGGAATAGCAGCTTATAATAACTGGAAATTAGACATGCATGAGAGGGTAAGAAGGCTAGGATCGAAATGTTAAGATGTAGAAAGTAGGTTAGAGGCCAGAGCTGTATCATAGGTGAAGGGAGATAATTACTTAACAAGAAAATTGTGCCCAGGGTTGGTGCTGAGGACAGTAAATAAGGCATGACTCATAAAGGAAGCAAAATCACTTGAAGAGTTAGTGCTGCTGGTTCTTAAAACTCACATACAGTATCTCATTCAGTGCCTGGGGCCTGGAAAGTGGGGTTTATGGCCTCATTTCATGGATAGCTAAACTAAGATTGGAAAAAATTAGGTGACTTGCCTAAGGGTCACAAAGGTGGGATGATTCAAATGTAGGTTCTCTGGTTGCAAAGGCTCTTTCTTTCTACTACACCAGAGAGTAAGATTAAAAGAGAAAGAAACAGAGGTCAAAAGAACAAATACAGCAACATCTGCCCTTTGGTGTCCTCCACCAATTCTTCCTTGAGTAAAGATTGAGTTCTACTCGAGTTCTGATTTAAGAAATATTGATAGAGAGGTAGCAAGATTTATTCCCACCCCTGCCTACCAATTTTCAGGGACTGCCTTCCTCTCAGTGGAAACTAACTCACAACTCTCATATTGTCTTTACAGCAACTTCTAGAGCTACAGCTTTTAGTTAACTGTGGACAAGAATAGCTAGCTTTTATTAAGCACTTACTCTCTGTTAGACAGTGTTCTAAATTTAATTCATTTAAACTTCATAATGTACCTATGAAGTATGATCTGGTATTTTCTATATTTTACATACAAGCAAATTGAGGCATAGAGAAAGGATATTTCCTGAGATTTCACAAGTAAATGAAGGACCTGTGTTTTAAATCCAGTAAGTCTTTAACCACAATGCCATGCTGCCTCTCACCTGAAAGATGAGCAGCTACCATAAACTAATAGTTCCGGTGCTTTGCCAGTAATTGAATCATTGCAACAACTCTGGCGGCAGGTTTTTAAAATTATGGTAATTTTATTTTACAGGCGAGGAAGCTGAGTTGCAAGGAGGTTAAACTATCTGACCCTAGTTACACAGCTACCAAGCAGTAGAATCTGGATTCAAATCCCAGCAGAATTGAGCCAGTTCTTGATAAAATTGCAATTATATGAAAGTGTTATTGGTCTTTAAATTCTTAAGACGTTAATGAACTTGGAAGGTGAATGGAATCTGATCATCTTTTTTCCATCCTGCTTGCTTGTTAGTTGAGGCCTTCAGAATCAAGATTGTATGGCTAGGTGGAAAAACTGCTTTTTATCTTAGGCAAATAAGTAATTATACTCACTTGTGGAAGAAAGGAGTGAGATTATATAGCATTTCTTATAACTGTCACTAAAGAATGCCCTCTATGTTTAGCATCAGGAACTAGCACTGTCCCACAATTGCTCCTTCACATCAGTGGTTCTCAAAGTAGGCACCCACAAAATACTAGCATTATATGCTGAATGTGAAAATACTAAATGCTAAAAGCAAATAATAGTAGGCCTAACTTGCAGAAAACAATTATGCAGATAGAATTTTCTTCATTGAATATTTCTTTTTCATGAATTCTTCTTGAATCTTTGGAGCCTGGCTTGTTAGTGAGTGACAATATAAATGAGGAACAAACAGAAAGCATTAGAAATTACCTGGTCTGCTTCAGCTATATTTTGGGAGTATCCAAGAATGCAGTTTCCTATTGCATTCATAACATGGGGATCATCACTTTTTGGGGTTTCTCTAGGAGCACCCTAGCTCCCAGATGGAGGCCGTAAGGTCAAGCAGCCAGCATGGGGCAGGACATTTGGTGGAAAATAGGTCACACATTCTACGTGGCTTTTCTTTCTGGCATCTGGTTTAGTATAGAGAAGGTCCACTGAAGGAAAGCTTGTTTCAGAGAAAAACACTCAAGTAGGAATTCAGAGAGGCTTCGCTGTTGCATTGCATCAATTGGAATGGGAGACTTCTTTTTCATTTTATTCTCAAACGTAGTTCATATCCTGGTCTTCCTCCTTCCTCCCACCCCATGACTCTCATTCAGCTGTGTTGTGAAGGTTCCACAACCCCTTTAAGGTTTATGGTCTTATGAAGCACAGTTGGATAGAGGTTCTTTATTCTTAAGCCTTTGGAAGGCTTCCCTTTGAAAGTTTACAAACGCCCCATCTCTTTTCTCTAGGTAGGTACATTAGGAGCAGACTTTAGTGGAAGTCAGGCATACTCAGTATCTACCAAACACAATCAGGTACACGGAAGTCATTCCATTTCTGACTACAGGGATTGTTTCCCATTCTTTTACTTAAAAGCAAGTAAGCAGATGGATTGGAGCAAATAACAATAGTCAAGGCCCTCTGCAGACTGGTGGAAGCACTCAGGAATGGCCTCCCACCCCTGTGGGCCATGACGTCATTACATTCTCCTGATGCTCTGCCTTCACTCTGTGGTCTTCCAGACCAGTTGGAAGCTTCAGTGTGCTGTGCTTCTCTGCAGGAGCTCCCCTTCAACCCTCACCCCCCACACAAACACACCTGCAAGCTGCTTTAGTGGCTGTTCCATCTGTGGCTTTAAGAATAGATAAAACAATCAATAGCAGATAAGTGGTATCATGCTGCTTCAAACACAGAGGGAAACAGTGGGTCCCCTTTAGACAGTTAAAACGGCAGCTACAAAAATGAAGAGCAATGACTTGGGGGAGGGACCAATCTGACATCTGTTGACCATTTGGCCAGTAGCTAGTGGTGCACCAAAGAGGTAACTTGAACAAGTTCAGAATCCAAGGAAAAAAAAGTTGAATTGATTTGGATATCAGAGTAGGGCAAAACATTCTGTTGTTTGGCACCATTTTGATCAAAGATAGACGACAGATGTCAGGTTGATTTGTCAAAATTATTGTAGAGATGATGGGTTTTATATTTTTGCATAGTCAGCTTTGGGGTGCTTTGTACACCTTCACATAGCTGGCCAGGTAAACTTCAGAGCTTGAACTACATTGTTCCCTCAGTCTTCCTCGTTGTCATAGAACAGAGAGGTTTTTCATGTACTGTGCTTGTGAAATCTTAAGGCTTTTCCATTGCTCTGCCACCCCCATTCCTGCCTTTCTCATTCCTTCTCTGGCAAAAGGCATTTTGAGGCCCATGTTTGGGTGGCATTCCTTGTTTCACAAGCGCTTAGGGCCTGTGATTTGCTGCTGTGGCCCCAAACTCTTGATAACTGCCTCCTGACTGGGGTCTGTTTTTTCAGGCCAAGGATCTACCAGTCCATGACGAATGAGCTAGCGGCAGGTAGGTCAGCAAGGGCATCTGGGCCACCTGAATTGGAATTAAGGGAGAACAGACTTTCGTTATTGTTGACTCTCAAACAACTCTGTTAGCTGTGGCCTGTCTTTTCTAAGTCACATTGACAAGAATGAGAAATGTCAAAAGGGAAATCTTTAATATTAAATCATATTTATTTCATATGCAAACATCCATAGGTGTATTTTTATATGAGGCTTTTATAAATAGGGAAAATTGTATTGGGTTTTGAATGATTAATTATTGTATGTTTCTCTTCTTCAAGCTGCTAGACTGCTTACAGAAAATGAGACCTTCAAGTTCTTGCAGTTAAGATTTCCTGATAACCTTGAGCACTGAAAGAAACTAAACCTTGATGTTTCATGGAGTTTTTATCAAAACTGAATAATTTTGTAAAGAGATGTGATTGAAGAGCAACAGTATAGCTGATCCATCGTAAATTAAAATTAGCTAAGTGCTCTTGAGGGATTTGTGCCATGTCTTTAATTCCTTCCCAAACAAAGCTAATGATGACATTCTCAGCTTTGCACTGTCCTCTGATATAGCACTGGCCCTACTGTAATAGAATTTGTGTGTGTGTGTGTATGTGCGTGTTTAACTCATAGACTGAGCATCTAAGATCAGTTTACCCAATTTTCAGCACAGTGGTCAATCGGTGGTTAATCAGTGCTGAGCAATTAAACAGCTACATAGTCCAGCAATTGCTTAGACGTGGTTCTTTTAACACAGGCATCTCATATTCAGTCCAACTCTGAAAAGGCACCGGCTCCTCCCAGGGGTCCTGAAGCATACTAGGGTAGCCATGGGGGAACCACACTGAGCTAAGACTCGCCAAATCCCTTCTCCAGAAACTGGAAACAATCCAATTAATAGCAATAGCTGACATTTTCTGAGTTCTCATTTCATTTTATCCTTACAACAATCTTACAAGGCAGATTTTATTAATCCCATTTTACAGATGAAGAAACTGGGTCTTAAGGAGACTAAATTTATGTTGGGAGCCAATTGGATTAGCCTTGCGCTTTAGCCCCAGACATTCTGGGTTCACAGCTCGTGCCTTGCCTCCTACTGACTGCGTGACCTTGAGCAAATTCCTGTCATCTGCCGGTAACTCCGTTTCTGTGTCTATAGCATGGGTAATAATAGCTGTTTTAAAAAATCTGTTGCAAGGATTAAATAAAACGATATAAATGGAATATCTAGTATAATGTCTAAGACAGGGTAAGCATTTAGGGTTTTTATTATAATTATTGCTTTTAGGCCCACAGGAATTCAGACACAGATCTGTCAGGCTCTGAAGGAGGTCTGTAAGCAAGGCTTGGCAAGGCCAGATCTGAGTTCAGGAAGTGCACTGGAGTCACAGAGCAAAAGATGGCCTGACTTGGGATATCTATCAGCTGGGAGAGATGTGGGCACTTACCAAACAACTCCAGGCTGAGCTGGGTCTCCGGCAGTGGGATACCAAGTGGGGGTGGTGGAGTTGAACTTGAGATACCTTTCTGAAATAGAATTGACAAAATGTGTTATCAGTTAAAAGTAGGGAATGGGAGACAGAGAAAAGTTAATGACAAGGGAGCCTGAGAAAGGGAGGAGCTACCTTTAAGAAGCAGAATAAAGGAGAGAGAGTTGTTAGCATGAACGTGAGAGATGTTAGTGTGTTAATATGTTCATGTGTTTTGTATGGTAAAGGTATAGACAGGGGTGTGTATTATGGTCAGGTGAATGCAAACAGTGGGTCTGAAATGCCAAGTGCAGCCCAGCTCCGAGGTCAGGGAATACTTCTCGATGGAAATTGAACCCTGAGTATGTTTTCTAAGCACTCTGTTTATCAGTTTCCTTATCTGTAAAAATGTGGCTGTTGGACAAGATCGTTGCTCAGGTCCCTTCCAACGCTATGCTTTTTCTGGCTTTTGTAACCTTTTGTTGGTTATTTCTACCTGCTGTATTACTCCCTTTTTCAGACTCTCAGTGGATCTCTTTTTAACTGGTCTCACAGATGACAAACCCCTGAGCCTGGGGTTCAGAGCCCTCATCCCATGACTACATCTTACTTTTCATTCTCGTGTCTTGTTGCCCCAGCCATCCTAATGTAGATAACAGAGTGACTCACCATCCCCTGGATATACCCTAATATTTTTTTCCAGGTTCTGCTCACAATGCTTCCTCTGCCTGGAGTGTCTTCCAGCTGTCTCTCCCCTGACAAGTTTATTACACAGCAGGCACTGCTCCCTGCAATCTCCCTTCCATGCCAGACCCTGGTTACCATTCATTGAGCCCCTGCCCTGTGCCATGCCCATGCTTTGCAAGTATCCTATCTCATGGCCTAATGGCAAGTCTTGCAAGACAGAGGTCTTCTTATGTCCATTTTATGTGGGAACAAATTGAATCTGACATGTTAAGAAGCTTGCTAAAGCCTCAGAGTTGAGATTCCATCTTGGCTCACTCTGATCCCAAATTCCAAGCCCATTCTACTACTTCAAGCTATAGGCCTTGGGACACTTGGTAAATCTTTCTTATGGCTTTGATCTAAGGTTGTCTTCTGCTTTAGGGGATTCAGCATAGTTTTATTGAGCATCTACTGTATGCCAGACACCTGCACAAATGTTAACTCACTTAAGGGTAGGTTTTGTCTTGCTTATTATATTTTTTCCAAGACTTAATTGAAAGATGGTACTGAGGTAGAAATTGAGTAAATGTTTATTGAGTTCGACTGCAATGAGTAGAGTCACCCATCTAGCATAAAGAGCTATCATCAAATTAGGAATCAACAAACATGTCCTCCTGTTACCTGAATGATCTGGTTACCTGTAGGATGACTGCCAGCTTCATTGGAAACGCTGTTAAATAAATCGGTTGAAATTGGTAAGGGATGACTTGGGTTTTCTTTTTAACTCTTTGTCCTTAAGGTTAGTAGCTGTTTTTTAGGACACACTTTAGATCATTGTTAGGGAAAACAATTAAATGGTTCCTTAAAGGACAAGAGGAATTTATGTCAAAATAAATTTACTTATCATTATTGGACATGTATTTTGACATAAATGTCTAAAATTACAGTGGAATTACTATGATCATCATCAAGATGTATTTAAGTTGAATTTGTACAAGCCTTTGTGTTAAGTGTGCAAGAAAGAAAACTATAGAAAGACTTTATTTATCTCCTGTCACAGGGGCAATGGAGCTTTTCTCATATCTAAATATTTTAGATAGCTGAAGCGTATGCTGCCAAGTGACAAGACCTTTTATTTTAAACATAATTGATAAACATATTTCTTAAGAAAAATATATGAGAGAAAAATTTTCTAATATTCATGCATTGTCATACAATTCATGACATGAAATGTATTCAACAAACTGAGCCCACTTAGGATACTAACTGCCAGGTGGTAGTCTAAGTTCCAAGGATAAGGCAATAAATGGCACAGGTGCTTGGTCTCATGGAACTTAATTCTAGCAGGAGAAGCATGGAATTAACAAGTAAGCAAACACAGTTGTCCCTCAGTATAGAGATTGGTTCTAGAATTATCCCTTATCAGGATGCCAAAATCCACGAACGCTTAAGTCCCTGATGTACAATAGCATAGTATTTGCATATAACCTACACACATCCTCCTGTATACTTTAATTACCTTTAGACCACTTATAATACTTAAGGCAACATAGATGCTTTGGAAATAGTTGTTATACTGTATTGCTTTTTATTTGTATTATTTGTATTTTTTTTCCAAATATATTTGATCCACGCTTGGTTAAATCTGTGAATGTAGAACCCATGGATATGGCAGGCAGACTGTAAGTGAGAAAGCTAATCTCAGATATAGTAATCACAGCTATGAAGAAACTACAATAAGGAATTATTTGCTTTGTAGCAGGGGCAGGGGAAGAGGCCCCTTTAAGTAGAGCGGTCAGATAAGGACTCCTTGAGGAGAGACATTAAATCTGAAACTAGAAGAATGACCATAAAGTGAAGAATTGGAGTAGAGCAAAGGTCCTGAGATGAGGGGAGCACAGTGTGTTCCAATTTGAACTAGTTTGTTGGACCTGAAGTGCGCATGAAACTTCAAAGAATATAGGTTGGGCAGGTCTATGACCATGGGAATCAGAAGGATGGGAGAATGATGGCACAGGAGTTAAGACTGGATAGTCCTTATGTTCCTGGAGATAATTAAAACCATTGAACAGAATCATTGTTTACGAGAACTATTATAGAAGCTGCTTCCCTTCTCTGACACATCTCCCAGTGAAGTAGTAAGTCCTGTGGGGCATTAACCTAAACATACTACCAATAAATAAATACTCATTTAAACCTCAAAACAACCCTAGAAGGTAGGCACGATTACTTTCCTTCCATTTTGCAGATAAGGAATCTGAGGCACAGAGATGTTCATTTTCCCAAGATCACATTTACTTAGCGGTGGAGATTAGAGGCAAACCTAATTAGTTTGGTTGAGGGGTCCATGATTTTAATTGTTATCTCCTGTAGCGTCATGCACTATCCATTGAGATGGGGTAAATAAGACCTTAGAGAAAGCAGAGAGAAAGAATAAAGACAGCATAATGAGAAGATGGGAGGGGAGTTGAGTACAGTAATACATTGTCTGCTGGGAAGTAGATAGGGTACCCATGTTTGAATTTGGTTCTTTTGAGTTTATCACTCCACGGTTGCGTAACTGTTGTTCTGTCACATTTGCCATATGCTTTCCTGGACCAGTAGCTAGAATAAACTCAATGTTTATAATAACCTCTTCAACTAACTAACAGAGGAATGTGTGTGAACAACAAACAAACCAGAAGCATGAAAGGAGCTGGCACAAATGAGCAACAGCAAAATCAGATGACCACCCAAAACCATCTTTAGCAAAGAGAAAGAGCACTAGTTCCCCAGGCTGCTTTTGTGATGCTTGCTTCGAGGGCTTTTTATTTTTAAGAGGACACAAAGGCTGTTTGAAGTTCATGGAAAAATCCCACCTTCTTTTCAACCAGAGCCTGGCACCCTAAATTTTGCCTATTGTATTTGGTAGAAGCCACCAGCACTGCCCTGTCCTGTTATTTTCATCTCTAAACTCATCCTGGGGGTTGTTGAGACAGGAGAGTTCCTTGGTCCCCTTTGCAGAACTTACGAGAGTGGTGTGGCTTGCTTACTTGGCTGCCAAACTCAAATCCTTTGTGGAAGGGGAAGCACACAAGCAAGTGGGTGCCAGGGCTGGGGTGAGTGCTTTTGGACTCTGGCCCCATGGTGGCATTTAGGGGTGTGTACAATTAATCTTCTTTTAGCAGTTGCCATCTGTGAATGGCTAAGTATTAACGAGCTCAGTAGAGGGTCAGGGTGACAGCATTTTATGCCCTGCCCTCTTGGTACCTGGGTCATTATCTGGCATCCAAGAAGAATTAGGTCACATGGACTTCAAGAATGGTGAATGCAGAGGTTTTATTGAATGATGGAGGCAGCTCTCAGCAGGATGGGGAGCTGGAAAGGGGATAGAGTGGGAAGATTATCTTCCTCTGGAGTTTGGGACAGCAAAACTCCTTTCCGATCCTCCAGCTGCCTCTTCGACATTCAGATGCTTCTGCTCTTCTCTCCTTCTCGGCCACACCACTCTGATCCTTTGCAGTGGAGTTTGAGGTTTGGGTACAAGATGGGGGGCGTGGCAGGCCAGGGTGGTTTTGGAAAAAGCAACATTCAGGAAGGAAAACAGGAATGTGGAGTTCTCATTTATGGCCATGGGCCCAGGCTTGTGGGTGGGGCTTTTGCCAGGGAACTGCCCTCTTCTGCCCAGTATTTCCCTGCCTCCTGTCAGTATCACTGTGGCCACTCTGTGATGGTTTCTGCATAATGTCTCTAGATGACCCATTCTGGTTCTTTACACAACTCTGAGTTTGCAAAGGAGAAGGTGTCAAAAGAAGGACTTCCTCCTGTTCTGCTCAATTCTCCTTGTCCTCAGAAGGAGCCTGATTGTATTCAAAATAGGAGAATCCAGCTTACATTATGCCTGTACAAGATGGTACTGAGGTAGAAATTGAGTAAATGTTTGTTGAGTTCAACTGCAATGAGTCACCCGTCTAGCATAAAGAGCTATCATCAAATTAGGAATCAGCAAACATGTCCTCCTATTTGTCGGACATGTAGGAGTAGCCCTGCCCTTTCCTGGGAGACTTAAGGAAGTTTCCCCGGTTTGCCTTTGACCTGGAAATCCCTCATTGTGACTGCTGTCACTCTGCCTTTGTGTATTCACCTACTTTCAGTGTATTCTTTGGTGACCACCTCAAAGTTCCGATGGTCTCCACTATTGTGGCAGTGCCAGGAAATTAATAATTATTAAAGCCTTTTAAATGAAATGCAAAAGAGGCCACAAATTCTGTCATGGCTTCAATTCCCCCGTTAGTTGTTAGCACCATTGAGCGTGTGACCTTGTTTTTAATAGCGTGGTTATTTTCCTTCGTTACTTTCATACTCGATTTCTTTCCATATTTAACTTTGCTCCTCTAAATCTGTTCTAAATTATGGTTGCATTGTGCATTGCTCCTTAATTATAAATCCTAGTGTCACACTTTCTCCTGTTTTTCCCCCATTTACTATTTGGTTATCTGTTTTCTCCACTTTGATTGGATTTATGGTCATTGAACGAACCATTTATTTTCTACTATCTCCTTACGTATCAAAGATGGAATATTCTTAAGAAGAAAATGTGACTGAAATTTTAGGAATACTTTTAAAAAGTAAGAATAGTTAATACCTGCAGTGCTTACACCATGCTAGGCACTTTAATAACTCATTTAATCCAAGCAATCAGGCTTAGTGATCATCTTCCCCATTGGGAAACTGAAGCCCAGAGGGTTATATAACTTAATGAATTTGGCCTTGCTGTTTCCCAAGATGTGTTTCCCCAATGATTTGTATTATTTTACAACATAAGTTGATTTTCAGACATCGTATTTCTTCTTTGTTTGCACACATTAGCCTATTTACAGGATGTTCTGTTAGTTTTTTCTACAAATTGATTAAGAATACTGCTATGTTTGTTTTTATTTTCCCCTAAGTATGGTTAATACCTGATTTTAAAAAATGAAAGAAAATGTGGTTGTTTTCTAATTCTGCAAACTCATTATTTGTTCAGAAGATTGGAATAAACTCTACCCTTGTATATAACGTCAAGAATAATCATTGCTTTTTATAGTCATGTGAAAAAAGTTCTTTAGGATTATTATTTCATCCCTATTTAGGTTTTCAGGATGATCTTTAAATGAAATATAAGGTGTAAATGTGATAAGGATTGTCTCACGTAAAAAAAATGGAGGTTATAATCCACAGGAGGGCACACCTGTGCACAGATGCTCCCACACACTATGCACGTGTACTGGAAGCATGGTTGAACTATTACAACTACAAAGGCAGTTGACCATTTCAATCCATGGGAAACTTGAAATCATATTTGCTGCAGACAGTGAGGTGAAGGTTGAGTGTCTTTAATCAGTATCTTTTCTGGCCTAAGCATTAGTCTTTCAATTCCTTTAGCTTGCATGGAGGCTATGGGGGTGACATTGATCCCAGCCACTGTCAGATTGGAAGCCACTACTGAGATTTCTGGCTCATGGGCATATTGATATGCCAGCTGGACTTCTCATAGATTCCCCAGCAATCTGTACCTCTTTGCAACTTGGTACTTAATATTTACTTATTTACTTTGAATGATTAAAAAACTTTAAAAGAAACTGAAGAGTTTAAACGCAAGCAAATTTTGATTACAATGTAGATCAGCATTCTACTATTGCACTAAAAGGAGCCATGGAAGGCTGACCATAGATTAGCAGTTTCATAGGGAGGGTGAAAGGGACAGCTAAGTTTTTTTTGCAGAAACATCTTTAAGACAAGATGAGCTTGTAAATCTTTTAATTCTCATTCCAGAATTTGGAAACAGAATCTGAGTTATTTCCTTTGTTCCCTCATAAGAACAAAAACATACTTGCTTGATTATTAGACACAAAATAAGCTGGGTGGCATTTAGGTAATGAAATTTGGTTCAAACGTTTTTATGCATGTTATTTTGTGATTAGGCAGAAGACACAGAGCATTGCATTCTCTGTTTAAGTAGAGGATAGTGTTAAGGAAACATGAGAATGTAGGGAATGATAAACACATGCAATTAATGAAACTTTGACATCACAGCACTTTGGTGGTTGTCAGTGAGCTTGCTGGGCCTCTGGTTTCTAATCATTACTTATTCTAGTTCCCTAGTTGAATCACTCCTCTGCCCTCACGCAGGCAACATTATTAAGGGTTGGATTGAAATGGTGTCCAAACTGATAAGAAGTAGTTATGCAGTGTTTCTGGATGTGTTTGTGACTTGAAAAAGTTTCAGGCTAAATGGAGTGAAGACGATTTGAAATGTAAATGGATTCCTTGTCCCTTTTGTAGATAGTTGTACTAAATGCTAATCTGTGGGCAGCTAATGTGTTCTTGTGTTCACTGATAAGCTGTGTGGCTTGAAACAAATGTATAAAAGGGGACAAGTTGTTTGTAGGCAAAAACTCTCAACCCAGTAAACTCTGTATGTGTGATACTTTTTGTGCTTCCGTGAACAGGAATCCCATCTAAGTTACCTGCCTCCACAAGTGTAGTGACTCCCCACCCACTTCCCCAGTAATAATGGGTGGCTTATAACCGGCTCTCTTTCTTGAGATCCATTTTAGAGATTTGGGATGAAATGTACACTTAGGATAGGCTAGACAAGGGGTCCCCAAAGTTTTTCTCTGAAGGGCTTGATAACAATTTGTTTTGTCTTTGCAGGCCATGTGGTCTCTGCCAAGGCAACTCAACTGTGCCTTTATAGCCCTAAAGTAACCATAGGCAGTACTCGAATGAAGGGGCAGGGGTGTGTTCCAATTAACTTTTATTTAGAGGCACTGAAATTAGATTTTTATGCGATTTTCATAAATCACGAACTATTGTTCTTCTTTTGACTTTCTTCCAATAATTTAAATAATTTGTCTAACAATTTAATTTTCTTGTAGCTAGAGGGCCTTACAAAAACAGGCAGTGGCCAGATTTGGCTGAGGAAGCCTGGGCTGGATGTGTTCTTTCTGCTGTGAGTGTCCAAGTCCCCTTCTGATCTCTTCTCTTTTCAGCTTTCTAAACTCAACCCAGTACTGTCTCCAGGATCTTTTGTTTTTGTGGCTTTGCATGGAGGCCCTGACTAGGTTTTCATTTTGTTCTGTTTCTCCTGTTGGGGAACAGAGAAGAAGAAAGGGGAGGGGAAAGGGAACAGGCAAAGGTTTTTTTGTTTACAGGAGTAGGGAGAACAGAAACAGGAATTTATGCTGCCCTACTATAAGGGTGAAGAGTTTAGATATATAGCATCTGAGGCTGCTTCTGTGACTATTTGTTTCTATTACAAGAAGTATAAAAGCAATAATTTAGTTCGAGAAAAAGACCATGATGATATATGTGTGAATGAGTATAATGCATTTGAGACTTATCTATTTGTTTTTGTATTCCTTAAAAAAAAAATGCAGATCCGATTGTGAAGAGACAAGCAGGGTTGACTGCAGTGTTACTGGATTCTGGCTGCCTTTCAGCTTGAAGTCCTTTCTAATGAGAACAAAGCTGAATTATCATTGTCCTCAGGCACTAGTAGCAAACCACCTCTGGTAATTTGGAGGATGCAGAACACTTTTCTGTCCTACATAGCCATATAATTACTGATCTTTGAACCTCTAGTTTTGGAATAAATTGGGTCTTATGCACTTGAGTCCTGTAATATTATTTTACTTGAGGGTGAAGCAGTTAATGTATAACCTCTTTGGCTAGTACTTCAGACACTTTGAAAATGTCTTTGATATTTAATCAACATAAAAACAAAGTAAATTTTAACTGTGTATGTCCTTTCCTAGGAATATTTTAATCAAATAGGCTGTTACTCTTTGATTAACTCCTCTGTTTATTTGAATCCTCTCTTTTCATCTGGATGAGGTAGTGTCACAGTCAACGGGAACATTAATAAAAACCTGATTTGCCTATTGATCTGCTTCAGGCATTAGTGAGAATACATTTTGAGGTCATTTGAGAAGCATGCCAGAGTTTGGCTCAAACATCTCATTCCACTTCATATTGTAGGAAACGGTGCTGGATTTTGGAGGCTTGTGGGTAGGATGTACAAGCTTTGCTCATCCTTGGCTATGAGCAGTTGAGGTCGGCAGGCCTGTGAGGTCCCAATTGGAAGAAGTCCAGAGAGTCTCCTGCTGTGCAGCAACACCGGCCCAGGAAGGGCATGGACGTTGCCTCGCACTCTCATATTTGGCTTGTTCATTTCTGTATCCTCCTCTCTCACAATTCTTACCATTAAGACCTTTCCTTTCATTGGCATAACATAATATACTTTTTTCTTTGTCAAAGATTGTGATTTTCATAAAAAATGAGATGCTTGACATACAGCCACACAAAAACATATATACAAATTTCATAGCAGCATTACTCACAATAGCTGATAAATGAAAATCAAACACGTGTTCATCAACTAATGAATGGATAAATCAAAGATATGTATTTGTATGGTGAATTATCATTCAGCCATAAAAGGAATGAAGTACCGATATCTCGCTACATGGATAAACGTTGAAAACGCTACACTAAGTGAAAGAAGCCAGATACAAAAGACCACATAGTGTATGATTACATTTATATGAGATGTCCACACTAGGCTGCTCTATAGACAAGAAGTAGTATATTAATTGTTGCCAGAAGCTAGGCAGGAGGAATAGGGAGTGGCTGCTAATAGGTGTGTTTTGGGACAATGAAAATGCTCTAAAATGATTGGCACTGGTTGCCCAACTCTGTGAATATATTAAAAACCACTGATCTTTAAAAGGCTGAATTATTTGACATATGAATTCTGTTTCAGTAAAGTTGTTATAAAAATGATGGTTTTGAAAAATAGAAAAATTATGTTAATATCATTCTGTCATCACCAAAAACTAATTAGTTTTTTGTATGACCAGTTCTACAATTTGTGATATATGTTTTAAAAGACTTGATTTATTTACTTTTTATTTGACTAATTGGTGTAGTAGTCAACTACCAAACATTATGTGAAAAAAACTAAGTCCTGTCTTATGGATGAAATATTAAGTTTATTATTCAGTATATTGTGATTTCAGTAATTTCTAAATATTATCAGTTCTCATTTATGGGATAAGTACTTTGTGGTTGCAAAGTACTCAAGTGTGAAAGAAAATATATAGTCAGAGATCTGAATTCTTTTTTTTTTTTCTATAACAAACACTTTAACTCAGAAAACTTCTCAGTTCATGGCATTATGGTTCAAAATGTGGCCAGTGAAATTTGTGGCTTGTATAAATTTGCTTTTTGGAGAGTCTAAGAGTTGATGACATGAAACGTGCAGTTTCATGTGACATCCTACATAGGGAGACTCTCATATTTGCTGAAGAAGAGGAGAAAAACAAATGAGTTGTCTCCCATCTTGGTTTTCCTTTATTGTGACAGCTGAAGATAAAAAGTCCGTTATACGCCAAATATGGTCATCTAGTGTATCTGCCTCCGCTAAGATAAAGCAAAGATTTAGGTGGCCTACAAGATTTCTTCAGCCAAAATATATAAGGACATTGTGGTTTAAGATAAACAGAACCGTGGCTCTTGGAATGGGAAGAATGCTCTCTAGGCCCACTAAGGGGGTTATTATAGGAGCAGCAGCAGTTGTTTGTGGCAGGAGAAATTATTCAGAAGATTGCTATTTCTGCAATTCTGGGATGCTCCAGCTGCATAGATTGGAACTGATAATACCCAGTCAGTAGCCCATCTGTTTCTAAAAAAGCCCAAAGAGAAATGTAAAAATGGCAGTCAGAACAGAGGCAGTTATGTGGTGTGGACTAAGACACACAGTCAACAGTTGCTTGTGGTCTCCCCTCCTTGATTTTCTAAGTAATGGAATTGGAATCGGAATTCTATCTATTTGTTTCACACAGTGATTTCTGTTACAATATTTGCAACTTTCAATTCTGTTTAGTGAATATGTAATGATGATGAGCATTAAGAACCTGATTGCATCTTGAAAACAGACTGGATGACTTCAACCATTTAAGCTCAGACCTGTAGAAGACAGAAATACTTGGGGGAGTGTGGTTATACGGTGTAGCTGAGAAAGTTTAGGTTTTAAAGGTAGAAATACTGGGGTTCTTTTTCCTGCTGTCCCTCTTCCTGGCTATGTGCTTGAAGGCAAGACACTTAACATCTGTGTATGGTCTCTGAAGGTCCTCAAGGGGTTGGAATATAACTTTATTAGGTGATGAGAATTAAATGAAATCATATCTGCAAAGCTCCAGGCTGTTTGAGTAAGTATTCCACAAACGCTTTTGAGATTTAACATGAAGAAAGAAAAGACTGCTACTGGAAATGTTAGACCCCTCATATTAGTCTGTTTTCACACTGCTGACAAAGACATACCCAAGACTTGGTAATTTATAAAGAAAAAGAGATTTAATGGACTCACAGTTCGGTGTGGCTGGGGAGGCTTCACAATCATGGTGGAAGATGAAAGGCACGTCTTACATGGCGAGGGCAAGAGAGAGAATGAGAACCAAGTTTTATAAGGATTTCTCCTTATAAAACCATCAGATCTAGTGAAACCTTTTCATTACCACGAGAACAATATGGGGGAAATGACCGCCACGATTCAGTTATCTCCCACCAGGTTCCTCCCATAACACGTGGGAATTATGGGAGCTACAATTAAAGATGAGATTTGGGTGCAGACAGCCAAAGCATATCACCCCTCGTGTTAACCAAAGGGTATAAATTAAGGGAGGGGAGTCCTCTGCAGTAATTCTAGGGCATAACCCAGTAGAAGTCCACAAGCAAACTGCAACTTCCGTGTTATTAAGCCTGCCTTATCCTTTTCTCAGAGATTATTACTGTTAATTCCTAGGTCAAGTTAGAATTTTCTGGAAATTCTATAGTCATTTGGAGATAAATTCCCCCAAGCTCCTTAGCAGTTAGAAAATAGGTTGCATTCCTTTGAATCAGTTGAAGATAAATTAACCAACATTGCCCATAAGTCCCCAGATTTTAATATTGGACTATAAAGAAGAACTTATAGGAATTTGGCTCTGGCTTGAGCTATGTTTTTTCTTTATGGACCCTTGTATATGCATAATTTTTAATAATATAAGCCTTAATATTTTCATCTGTAAAATGGGCTTAATTTACCTTGTGTGAGGGCGAGGTGAGCAAAGGTATGCAAAGCCACACATCAGGAAGTAAGTGAATGTTATCTCTGAGCAGGGCGCTAGAGTGTGCTGTATGTTTGTTCTCCTAACTTTTAAATTTTTGAAGCTTTGAAAAAGACGAGATGCCAAATTAGGATGAATATTGTTCAGAGTTCTCTGACTTTCGGATAATTGCTTTCTCAGATTTAGAAAGGAAACTATCAATCATGGTACTTGATTTGCATATTCTTTCTTGACTAATCTCTTGCGCAGTTTGTTTAATTGATTAAAATGTCTAAGTTAGCTGTGATTCCTGAGAAGACTAGAGTATTAGTGTCTGGTCAAAAAGTTCTTTGTTAACCTGGAAGCTATGGCAGACATATCGTTTCTTCGTGTGCTCATAAATCTCAATCTAAGCTCTTTGTACTACCTGAAATACATTTCTTCTTTAACTAAGTACTCACCTCCTTTTAATTTTTTTTTACTGGAGTTGGATCCAGAGATGCTATGAATTATCTGATGCCTCTCTTGAAGTATTTTTTTTTTTTTTTTGAGACAGAGTTTTGCCCTGTCACCCAGACTGGAGTGCAGTGGCGCTGTCTCTGCTCACTGCAACTTCTGTCTCCCAGGTTCAAGCAATTCTCCTGCCTCAGCCTCCCAAGTAGTGGGAATTACAGTCACACATCACACCCAACTCATTTTTGTATTTTTCACCATGAGGCAGGGTTTCACCATGTTGGCCAGGCTGGTTTCAAACTCCTGACCTTAAGTGAGCCGCCCACCTTGGCCTCCCAAAGTGCTGAGTTTACAGGTGAGAGCCACTGCACTCTGCCCCTTGAAGTATTTTAACAAGGTTTTAAGAGGAATGAGGACGCTGGGCACAGTGGCTCACACCTGTAATCCTAGCACTTTGGGAGACCGAGGTGGGTGGATCACCTGAGATCAGGAGTTTGAGACTAGCCTGGCCAACATAGTGAAACCCCGTCTCTACTAAAAATACAAAAACCAGCGGGGTGTGATGGCATGCACCTGGAGTCCCAGCTACTCGGGAGGCTGAGGCAGGAGAATTGCTTAAACCTGGGAGGCAGAGGTTGCAGTGAGCCAAGATAGCACCATTGCACTCCAGCCTGGGCGACAGACCAAGACCCTGTCTCAAAAAAAAAAAAAGGCGGGGGGAGCGAGGAATTGTCAGGAATTAGAGATTACAATATTGCCGAAGACATATTCCTGAGTCATATATTCTGGCCTGTGCAGCTAGTGCAATCTGATGAGAGCAAAAATTGATGATTGTATTAAAATGGAATCAAATATTCATTTATTTCATTTTGAAAATGTATATTAATCCCAATTTTGGACAAAGTGTTATCTATGCTAGGCACTGGGCACAGGGAAATTACACGTAAGAATTATCCATGGGCTCTGCTCTCAAGGAACTTTTCATTTTATTGTTCAGAGAAGATGTATATAAATAATGAATCCAAGGTAGAAAAGAGAAAATTATTGTTTCTGGTGCATGGAAACTAGGAAGAACTTGATGAAAAAGTGACTTTTGAGCTGCATCTTGAATGGTGAGATGTGATCTTAAATGTGGATCTTGAATGTGGAGACTTTTTTTAGTCAAAGGGACCATCTCATGCTGTTCAGTAGATATCAGATAGTGTGGGCCTGATGTTTGGGAGATTATTCCTTGGTCCCTGAGATTTCTCAATAATGTATGATCCCTTAACATTTTACATACATGCATACATATATACACGCATACATATACATGCAGACATACACATACAAATGTATATATATGAATTAACTATAATCACATGTGATTATAATTTGCTTTTTGGCCAAAGTATATGAAGCCAATAGTCCTGTTTTTAATATACGTTTATATTTGGTCAAAGACAGAAGGCATATTTTAAATTCAATTGCCATTTATTATAAAAATCCTGGATCAGTTCAGTGAATTATGAACTCATCTCAAGGATGAGAATTGAAAGAGATGTTCTATTTTAATCAAAACATTTGGGAGCTTCCCAGCAGAGACAGATAGACTTACTCACTTCCTGGCATGTATTACAGCCTTGGGAAGATAAAGGTGGATCATATTTGTTTTTTCATAAATTCATTTCACCCCAGAGTCTCTGACAACTGAAAACCTTGTAGAGATGAACATCTGTGATTGCTTGGCCTCGTTATGCATTGATCTTAAATGTTATGCTCCGGTTTAAATTTGGCTGGCTTTATAATTGACTATCCTCATCTCCCCTAAATTCATGCCATAGTTTGGTATGAATAAAGGTTATAGGGTTTGGGTCAGTCATATGGGGGAGAGGAGAGTTAGACAAATACAAACATATATTTTCACTAGAGGATCACCGAGTTCTAAATAGTAAGAAAATATTGATTAAAGCTGTAAGGGTGGCTGGTGTTTATTATTACCATTCCTAAGGTAATGATTTCACTCTGAAATCATAACAAAATACTAAGAACTTTATTGTGAAGAACCAGAGTTTTAAGTTTTCTAAAATGGAATGTCTTGAACTTAGTTCTGAGATTTAAAAGTAAGCCTGTGGCCTTGCTCCATGCCCCTGACACCCCTTCCCTCTGCCAATAGAGGCAGAGAGCCCTTTCCTATTGGGTTAGGTCCTTTCCTGTTGGGATACCTCCCAAGGCCTCAGTAATGATAGTACTCAGAATAGCCAAATAAATAATACACATAATTTTAGTGCTGAATTTTACCAGGTGCCAGTGACCTAATATACAACCTTGTCTAATCCTTATAATGACTTTGCCAGATGAGCACTGTTTTCACCCCTAGTTTAAACATGAGGACATCGATTCTAAAAGATAAATAACCTGCCTAATGTCACACAACTAACAGCACAGCTGGGAGGTTTGCCTTGCTCTAGCTGATTGTCTATTGCCTCTCAAGGTTTGGGTGAAGTAATATTCTACCATTTAAATATCACACACAGCATTTGTGTGTGATACTTAAACACAGTGTTTGTTTTCATCTGTGCTTTCATGGTTTTATCTACTTCCATAATGGCCTGTCACAATTAATTAAATTTTTACCTTTGTTTTTCTAAATGTGCAAAAGTAATTATGTTTGTAATAAAAAAATAGAAAATATACATAAGCAAGATAACAAGAATAAAGAAATCATCACAATCTATAATCCCTATACTAGCAAAAGTGCTAATCAAAAGGATATTCACTGTCTGATTCCACATGTAGGATGTTTGAGAATAAGCAATACTACTGGGAAAGAAAACAGATCAGCAGCGTCAGGGCCTGGGGTGGGAGGTCTAGACTGCAGGAGGACACACAGGAACTGTTTTAAAGTAATAGAAATGTTTTTTATCCTGATTGTGGTGTGGTTATATGACTGTATACATTTACTGAAACTCAGAATTGTATGTAAAATACAATAGGGAATTGTACTGTATGTAAATTATTCCTCTGTAAATGTAACTGAACATATAAGCTAAAGTTAACACCTTGTTGTATATCCCTCACACATTTTCTATGAATACCCATTACAAATATATATCAAATATATGTATCTTCAAAAGAGAGACTCTGTCTTGTAACCTATTTTTTTCACTCAAAAATGTTTCAAAAACATCATTTCTGATCAGGAATCATTCATCTCTATCATTAAAAATGAGCATGATTATTAGAATAAATATATTCGTTATTCAAATTAGCTGTTGCCTGGATTTTCTTATAGCGGATCTTAATTTTAAGCTTTACTGGCACATGTTTACTATGCGAAAAAGAAAATGTTTCTCCTAGAACATGGTTGCTTTAACTGAAAAGTAGAGAAACTGGTCGATTGCCTAAGGTAACGTCTTTGGGGACATTCTGTCTGTTGTTAGACTGCTAGTGATTAGGTAGCTAAAGACTCCTTTTCAGTACATTTTCTTTGACCTTGAATTAGAGGTAGGGCTAAGCGGGACCAACCTGTGCAAGTGAGCAGTCACGAGAAGCCCTTTTTTACCTGATGTTAGACTTTCGTTACCTCACTTTTAAAAACAGACTTCTCTTTCTTATGTTTTGCCAGTGGAAATATTTACCATTTGAAACTTACTCTTTGGGGAGTCTAATGAATGTTATTTCCTTTAAAAGGTACAATAAATATTTTCCTTCTGACCTCTAAAAGTAGATGGCAGAAAATAAAATCGATTGTTTTCCTCATAAATTTAAATAGACATATTACTTCTGTTTCAAAAATGACATCAGCTAGATGACTTCCTAGGCTGATGACAGTTTTCCTGCCAGACAGAACACTTGATTTACCATTGTCGTGAAGTCCCTGTGCCATCGTGTTTCCCATTCCCATTGCATGCTTGAAGAATTGTGATACTTAAGGTTTCCTATATTGAAAAATAAGAAAAAAATAGACAGACCTCATTGTTTACCATTATGTAGGGAAAGATCTCTCTGCAAACATTTTGAGAGTGTCTTCATGGGTCTTGCTGAGCATGATCAGCCTTCTCTGTCCCTCTTCCACACACCCCTGTTAACACATTCTCTGCCTCTCCTATGTGGATTTTTTTTTTTTAAGTACATATTAGTTTCATGAAGGCCTTTCTGCCTGGAGAGGTGGGATCCCCCAACTTTTGGAAAGCCTTTTAAAGTCTTCATGAGTCCAGCCAGGTGTGGTGGCTCATGCCTGTAATCCCAGTGCTTTGGGAGGCTGAGGCAGGTGGATCATTTGAGGTCAGGAGTTCGAGATCAGCCTGGCCAGCATGGTGAAACCCAGTCTCTACTAAAAATACAAAAATTAGATGGGCATGGTGATGTGCACCTGTAATCCCAGCTACTCAGGAGACTGAGGCAAGAGAATAGAACCCAGGGGATGGAGGTTGCAGTGAGCCAAGATAGTGCCACACTGCATTTCAGCCTGGGTGACAGAGTGAGACTCTGTGTCAAAAAAATAAAATAAATCTCCATGAGTCCAATTAGCTACCATGTTTCATATCTTTTCTGCATCTAAAATTGTTATCCTGTGACCTAGTAGAAAGGATCTAAACCTCTGCTTTCTTTTTAGATAAATCCATAGGTTATTTTGGGGGATGGTTGTGAGGTTTTTTTTTTGCAAATTAGATAATCAGTAAGTCCCCGTTGCCATAGACTGGGCCAGGCACACTGGGAAATGTAAGGAAATAAGCAGTGTCCTGCCCTTTGGGAACTTGTCATTGTTCATCTGAATTTGTTGACTTTGTTTCTTTCTGGAATTATATGTAATTTCCTGTTTGCTATGATCCTTACCTTAAAATAAACCTGCAATAGTATCCCGTACACTCCTTGGAATGTTCTGATTTATGACTGTTCAGCAGTTCTGTCCCATCAGTGGGCTCTCAGGAATGTCCTAAATTGGATATCCGTGGACTGGTGGGTTCCATCTAGAGCCCGATAGGGTGGAACCACTAGGCAAATGGAGAGTGTCTTTTGTCGTCGCTGCTTGTTTCAGCATTCCTGGAAGGATAATTTACTTTCCAAAGCTTCATTAGCTAAATGAAACTCAGGTCTTGCCTCTTTAGTTTGAGACAGGTCCCTTTTTTTTTTTTTTTTTTTTTTTTTAATCATGATGCCTCTTAGATGATATTCACTTAGATTATCTCCCCTTTTAGATGACATGGGGCTTTAAAATCATCCTTGTGTTTGACACGATCAATGGATGGAGATCCAGGAGGAAGATTTGTGCTTTAGGATTTCCCTTCACATTGCTGTCCTCTGCAGAGCCTTCTCTTCCAGTTTTCATGCTGAGGAACCTGAAAAGGGCTAACAATCTGCTTTTAAACCAGCGATGTATTCCAATGCCCAGTTCTTCAATCTGTTTCCCTTTTTAGGTTTAAGTTTGCCTGAAGAGGAAAGTGGAGACCTTGAATATTAAAATCCTGTTGCCTTGTGTGATTTGACAGTGGTTTTGTGGAGAATTATTTGTCCTTAGGTGGAATCTCAGCCCAGTTTGGAATGAAGTTGTCATAGCCACTTGTGCCAGACCCCAAACAACCCATATAGCTGATCTTTTTCCCAGAGTCAGAGACACAAATAGAACTGTTTCAGAGCACTGCCGAGGGGAACGCTAGAGAGGTTTTGCTGTGACCACTCTCCTTTCTGCATTGTGCTAGGGCTGACTCCACGTTGGTAACCAGGAGACAAGGAGCTCTAGGACATGTTGCTTCTAGAGCACAGGGCTCCTCTGCCTAAGAAGCCCTAGGACATTCCAACAGCAGGAAAAGGAAGGTCTGTTTTGGCTTTATCTAGCCACGTCACTAAGCATAATAACCCCACGGTTTCTTCTTCTTCATATTCGTTTTGATGCCAATTCTTTTTTGCTATGTTTGGAGATTTTTGTTTTTCCTCTTTAGGCACTTCCCAGACTTCTGCACAAGTGTCCTCTGGAATGGGGTGGCGTCCCTGCTCCCTCTGGTGGAAGACCTGAGCCATAGTGCTCTAAGAGCACCTCACTCACTGCAGTGAAGCAAAAAAAATCCTGCCTAGCGTATGTGGTGCAGCTTTCTATTTTGCAGTCATAACCATTCATCCATTCACTCAGTCAGTCAGCAACAGGTATTCTGTGACTGCTCAAGGCTGGAGAATCAGCAGTTCCTATCTCATGGAGCTTGTATTTTAGACATGCATCAAAATTTTGTATCTGAAGTGCAAATACCAGACATACATAAATTAAGACAAACTCCCCTCTCCCCCGCTGAAAATAAAGGAAGTCTTACTCAATTCTTAGGGGAAATTGCACCCAACTCACGAATGTTTTGTAGTAAGGAATTCAAAATGTTCAGAAAAGACAGTAAAAAATCTTAGATTATTTTTCAAGAGACGTAACTAATAAACAGTACCTGGAGAGGTGGCCCCTGGACAGTCAGCGACCCCTCACCCAACAGCTGGTAGCATCCTGGGGACAAGATGGCTGTGCCTTTTGAGTTTCTGAGTTGCTGTTACCTCAGCATTTTGCACATTGCTCCACCAGTCAATTGAAGTGCAGAAAGAGCACAAACAAAAGTTACTTTAACCCAGATGTCCATCATAAAACATACGAAACAGCTTGGTAGTAGGTACTGTGTCAAGGAAGCTTTATTATGATAATATTACTAATGGAAAGACAAAAATTGAACCAACGTGTGTTGTCTTCATATTCCTGGTAAAGGTTCAAAACGTAAGCACAGAGTTGTCAACGTGTGAGCTGTCTTTTCCCCAATTCTGTGCTTAGGAAGCGAAATCACCATCAGTTTTAGTTTTTATAATTTCTAAGCATCCACGTGAAATAGCAAAGAAAATACCCTATCCCCCACCTCAGTGCCAAGGATGCCAGCCGTGTCTTTTAGATTCTGTAAGGGACACAGTGACCAGAAAGTCAGGACGAATGGACCCTATCATTAGCCAACCAACAAAATGAATTTTCAGATTGTTCTAGAAATGACAGCAGAAGATCAGAGAAGCCACAACAATGAGATCCCTGTTACACATGTATTCTTGGATCTCCTTCTTCCACTTTGTGGACGCTCTGAAGGAGGCTTTATTTACATGCACTAGTTGAGAAACAGTTTTTGTTGAAAACAAATAACAATTACAACAATCTGGCCAAGCTTAGACTCTCAGATTCTGCCCAGCTAAATGGTGGGATATCTCTTTCTTATTTTTTAATTGTGCGAAAATACACATGACATAAAACTTACCGTCTTCACCATTTTTAAGTATACAGTTTAAAATCTGGATCTCTTCCAAGGAGGAATTACGCTGCTAACAGAATAAAAAATTTAATTCTTTCTCTCGTAAATTGACTTTTCTAATTCCCAAATAGAAATGCGACTACGGCGAATACAAAAATCTAGGCTTAAAGTGACAAAGCAGAAATAGATTATGCAAAAATTCATGGGATTAATAAAGGTAATCTCGTATGTAGTTGATATCTGATCACCTCCTTCGTCTTTCTAAGTGGTGAATAGTTGACCGGAAAGGCTGTCTCATACTAATTCATATCTTTGTAGCACTTAGCACAATGCCTATTCAAAACTACTCTAAAACTATTTGCTGCTTGAGTGCTACATTTTTTTTTTTTTTTTGGTAAATAGTCTTTTGTCCATTCAGTGCAACTGCCCTGAAATTTTACTGTTTTATGCCTTTATTGAGGAAGGGAGAGAGAAGGTTGGTGGACTGGTAGTGCCAGGGCTCGCAGGCTGCAGCCCTTTCTCTAAGGGACTGTCACAGATCTGCAAAGCCACTAGAGAAATGGCAGCCCAGCACACCTGGTAAACTTTAAACCCTAGCCAAGCCAGTTCAGCTGGCACATATTTTCAAGTGACTCCAAAATAAAATGTGTATTCGCATCAAACAATTGGGATCATTTTAGCCTTGGAGTCACTTAAACTTATCGTCAGGGAGAAGAACTTCTGTTTTTTTCTGTGGGTTTGTCCCCTGAAACATTGGTCTGCTCATTTCAAAAAGTAAGACCGATCAATAAGGTGCCCGAAAAGCTGACTCCCGACAAGGCTGGTAAAGAGAGCGGTTCCTCTTGTGGCTTCTGCTTGCAACCCACTCGCATTGCACGTTGACGTGCTTCAGTAGGCTCTTTCTGTGTCCTTTCTGGCCTTTTTGAAAAGGTGCCACTGTGTTTTGGGAAAGGGTCCAAAGAGTAGATTAAGATCTAGTATTATGACTGTAACCTTTTTAACAATGTGAGATTTCATAGAAAAATGTTTATAAAATACGCCTCTTTATGAATATGGAAGATTAAATGTTCTGTAGTTGGTGAGCTCAAGTGGGCACTCCCAGTAGAACGAATTCTATATTTTCCACCTCAAATCCTTTTGAATAAGACTGGAGTAGACATAAATTACATGTTTCTCTTTGCAAATTGGCCTTCAATATTTCATGTGCCAAGACTATGTCACAAAATTGGGGCAGCATTAATATCTTTTTCCTAATGCTCTCTGAACAGAGTTTTTTTTTGTATTTCATCTCATCTGCATAAGCAAAAAGTGTTATGAGGGAGTAAACTAATACATCACAAGCAAAACCCAAAATATATTTAGTGCTCAGATCTAAGTTATTCACAATTTAGTGTCCTTTCCACTGCAGGGGTCTTCTGACAGTGTTCTAGCCAACGTGGCTTAAAAATGTCACGTCCTCCCTTCAGATAAGTTACACTGTTGTTAATGAACAATGCCCTCCCCTCCTCTCAGCATTCTGCATGGAGTACGCAGAACCTGTATCTTCACACTCCTACCTTCCTGCCCTCTCTAGTCTCCCCGACTCAGACCAGTTACTTGTGCTGTGAAAGGCCATATTGGCATTTTTGCTTTAAACCTAACCAAAATGACTACAAAAATTTTGGTGACCATCCAGAAATCTCTTTCGATTGTAGACTTCAGTGATAATGAAAATTATTGATTTACTCAGCAACTTTGTGCAGCTGTATTGAGGGAAAACAAAATTGTGTATGAGAATTTAAATTTGCAAAACAACCTAAATCCTGATAAATTTCATACCAGTTATTAATCTGTGAGACTTCTCAGGCTTTTAGTTTATAGCTGGAACAGAATATGAAGACACTGACCTATGAAAGTCAAGTAAACATGCCTCTTTTTATTATCACAGCAAACTGTTTGACATTCTCTGAAATTTTGAGGGGAGCAGGAAAAGGAAGACAGGTTCTTAAATACACAAGTTATTACAAACTGGCATCTCAGGCAGTCATTTGGTCTTCGTTTGCAAGACCATCCTGGGCCACTTAGACTTGAGAGTGAAATGAGTAATAGCCAAGATTGAAAGAAGATATTTTAAAAAGTTCATTATCACCTCTTATTTTCATGAGGTTTAGGGATCAGGAGGTTACCATGATACTTCGTTTTATTATTTAAATAACCCACTACAAATAAGACTTTGTCAGCCAGGCACTGAGACTCACGCCTGTAATCCCAGCACTTTGGGAGACTGAGGCAGGTGGATCAAGAGGTCAAGAGATAGAGACCATCCTGGCCAATATGGTGAAACCCTGTCTCTACTAAAAATAGAAAAATTATCTGGATGTAGTGATGTTTGCCTATAGTCCTAGCTACTAGGGAGGCTGAGGCAGGAGAATTGCTTGAACCCAGGAGGCAGAGGTTTCAGTGAGCTGAGATCACGCCACTGCACTCCAGCCTGGGTGACAGAGCGAGACTCCACCTCAAAAATAAATAAATAAATAAATAAGAAAGACTTTGTCATCGTTGGCTCCACTTGAATCGTTTTTTCTCTGAGGTTTCTTTTTTATCGTAGTATCTAGGTACTTAGGATTTAAAAATAGGATGTTATATCTTTTTACTCTTGTGCTCTCAGAGGACACTCATAGGCATTTGTTCTTCAGCTATGTGTGTCTTGGAGAGGAGACCTGCTTCTGTTCAGCTGTTATTTCAGCCCACGCCCAAATGAGACGCATGTAATTGACAATGATACCTATTAATGATATCTCAGAAAAGGGCCCTGCCTTCATTGTGAAAGATTTTCTTGGACTTAAAGAAGTTTCAGCTGGGCCAGTTTCTGTGGCCTAAAAGCACCTGCCTCATTCACAGCCCTTGGTGCTTTTGACAATGAGAAGAGGAGCCTGGACCATTGCAGTATCTTCTTTAGGGAACCCCGGGCTCTGTGTCAAGGGTGATGGCTAGGGCTGGAATCTTAGAGAAAAGAGGCAAGAAGGCAGAGGTGGAGGGCTAGCCTGTGAAGAGACAGTGACAGAAAGAACGGTGGAAGACACAGAGCTCATAGAGATTAGGCCAGGGGCAGACAGGGGGAATGATAGCAGGTATGAATAGTAAATTCTCCATGAATTTGTGATTGATTGGATCAGAACAGGGGTTTATATTACAAAGTGATGGCTTCCCAAAGTAGATTAAGTTTCTCATCACTTGCTCCCTACTGGTCACCTAAAATTCAACAGCTATTACATGGACATAGAGTTTGATGGTAACTAACTAACTAAATAAATAAAATTTTTAAAAATTAGGAAACTGATCTTAGCCACATAGCCATTGGTTACTACTTACATCTCTCTTCTTATAATGTGTTCCTTAATTTGTTTTTAAAAATAATTCTCTCATCATTTTAGTGAAATATTTCAGGAAACTGGTATATTAAATTTGTATTAGTGATTTTTTTTTTTTTTTTTGAGACGGAGTCTCACTCTGTCACCCAGGCTAGAGTTCAGTGGCATGATCTCAGCTCACTGCAACCACCGCCTCCCAGGCTCAAGCGATTCTGCTGCCTCAGCTTCCTGAGTAGCTGGGATTACAGGCACCTGTCACCACGCCCGGCTAATTTTTGTATTTTTAGTAGAGATGGGGTTTCACCGTGTTGGCCAGGCTGGTCTCAAACTCCTGACCTCAGGTGATCCTCCCGCCTCGGCCTCCCAAAGTGCTGGGATTAAAAGTGTGAGCCGCTGTACACGGCCTATATTAGTGATTGCTAAGGGGACTGTGTTGTGGGTGCAGGTAGGAAACTTGTCCAATTTTTAGAAAGTGAGTCAATCTGTAATTTCACAATCGTGATTATCTGGCCTCAAAATTCTTTGTGTTGATAAATGCACATATTGCTTTTTTTTAAGTGGTGGTCCTTTCATGGAGAGGCTCTTCATGGTGGTGTTTTAAAGATATAACTAGTCATTAGTCTTGGAAATCTAGTGAAATGTGCTCAGAAGTCATGGGTTTACATTCTTCCAGAGTAACGTGTAAAGAGAAATATCTTAAAAACCCGGTCATGCCATTCCTCTGCTTAAAACCTTTCAGTGACTTTCAAGTAGTCTGAAGAATAACATCTCAGTTCTTGAGGAAAGTCTTGCAGGCTCTGGTCCCTGCTGCCTGTGGTCTTGTCCTGTCGCTTCCTCTCCTTTTGCTAGACCCAATCTAGCAAAACTTTTGTTCTTTTCAAGTTCCTAGAAAATCCAAGCTCCTCCCTGCTTTGGGGCTTGGGTCCTTGTTGTTCCCTCCCCTGCAGCTTTCCTTCTCAGCACTTGGTATGGCAGGTTCCCTTCACTTTTCAGGAATGCATCTTCTTGTAGAGGACTTCTCTGTTGGCCTGTCTCAAACAGGCCTCCTGCTTCTTCACTCATAGTGTGTGAGTCTTTTCTCTGTAACGCAGATCATCTCTGATTATTTTGTGTATTTATTGTTCACTTATTTATCATCTGTCTCCCCTTCTAGTACGCTTATCTCATTAAACAATGAATTCCCCAGTGCCTGGCTCGATTCCTGGCCTCTGCAGGTGTTCAATAAAAATGTTTTGGTGAATAGAATTGAAGAATGGGTTCAGAATTGAAACCTGTGAGTCTATGGAAGAAAAATGAATCTGTATAGAAAAAAATTCGGAAGCCGAACTACTGAATTTTAGTATTCATTTGAGGCATAGAGAATGAAAATGAGCCATTAAAAGACAGAAACACAAGGAAAGAAAAGACTCTTATATTCAAGACAAGTCAAGGATAGTGTTTAAAATACCAAAATCTAATGATTACAGAGCACAGACAAACAAAAATCAATTTCGTTTAATTCTTTTAAAAATGTTTTTGGAAAGAAATAGAAAATATTCAAATCACCTTCAAATTAAGAGAACATTAAAAGATACCTCTTTACGGCTAGTTTTAAAAGAAGGAAAATGGGAGGAAGAGTTGGAAGACAAAGCAAAAGAGGGGAATAGGGAGGAAGGATAAGAAAGGAAGTAAGAGTGACCTGTAGATGGAGAGGAAAGGAGAGAAAGGCGCTCTCAAAACTCTGGCCACTTACAGGGTTGGAGAGTTCTCCCTGCCCTGTGAAATGCTATTTAATTGAATCACCATAGCTTAGAGCCCTTGACCTGCCACATGGGAGGGAAAACTGCTTTCAGAGCTGCAGAACTTCTGTCTGGAAGAATAGCCAACGATAGTCATGGAGCAGATGAAATAAAGCCAGAAGTCAGACTTGGCCAACGTGACCGTTTTATCAGCCACTGGTTCTATGATCTGGAAGCCCTCCTGTCATCTGCACAGTGACAAGGAAAATGGCACCATTCACAATGAATTGTCTTGTTTTTGTTGGAATGGCCGGTAGCAGTGCCGTAGGCCCTGGGATTGACCTAGGGGCCGTTTGTGATGGAGTTTTGGGATACGCAAAATTTGCTTTGCTAAGACTAATGCAGGTTCCAACCTTGGTAGAGGAAGTGATATTTAATATTGCATAAAACCCAAATAAATTATTCTCTAGGGAGTTGTCTGGTTGGCATTTCCTTCCTATTTTTCTTCCTTCCCAGGCCAGCTCAATTCTATTAAAAATTCTGTTAGCTAAATGTCAATGGGTTCAGCATGTCTCCTCTCTGTGCCACACATTGAAATTTTCCTATAAAATACTATTTTAATGTATTAGAGATAAACGGAATTTTATTAATGTCAGCCCCATAGATCTACACACCACCCAGTACCCCATCTGGGGTTACATTTACCAGGGCTAGTTTATTATTATTCTCAATTTATGATGACAAAGTACTTATTTGGAACACAGAAAAATAAAAGTGGCTTTGCTACTTAAACTACATTGCTGGAGGATGAAGATTTGCATTTAGTGCTGTTGGGCTTAATTAGGCTCCACAGTTTTCTGAAAGAATTCAATCTAGAGTGTTCTCTCAGTTGTCTAAGAATTAGCCAGACTTGACCGTGCCAGGTTGGAAAATTTACTGGCTTGTGAAGAAAAGGCATTTTACAGAAACCATGCCAAAGGGTTTTGAGCTATGCTGGCACTTTCGTTTTCTCCAGTTAAGAATTGGTAGTGTTAATGTTTGCTCTGAGGAACTTCCCTGGGCCATTAGCACCTTGTGGGCTGACATTATCCAAGGGTAGTGTTAAAAGTGAACTAATTTTGCAAAGTGGGATGGTTTCCGGGTTAGAAGTATCCTTATCTTTTTTAGTACTCCGCCATTTAAAAGTAACGACCACTATCTATACCACTCTACCTTGTAAACAGCCAACAGCCTAGTCCTTAATGAAGGACCTTTAGCTATATTCAGATATAGTCATCTGACACTAAATAAAATCGTGACCCAGGCTCATTAGGAATACCACAGGCCCCTCTCAGTGCTGCTGTGGTCACGCTTTGCACTGATTTACTTCTCAGATTAACTTTATTATCAGAGGTTATAAGGCTTGGTTTGGATGGAATCAGTGAGAAAAGCAAACACCGTGGCTACAGAAAGGAAGGGATCTCCTTTCTTTCCACCATAAAGGATCACAGCTAACACCCTTATAACAAAAGACAGGTTAACAAGAGAAAAGCATAACAAATGAATTGCATGTACACATATGCACAGCAATCATACAAAACATGAAAACTCGAAGAAAGGGCCAGACAGTTGATATTTAAATCCCTTAAATGCCCTCTTCATTGGGGAGACGGAAGGAGGGCAGGCAGGGCTGTAAATGAATGAGACTGATGACCAGACAATGGTTTGTACAGGATGCTGTTTGGGAATTGAATGGAACCTGAGAACAGAGGATAGTTTGGGATGACTGTCTAGGCTCTAGGTGTGATGTTTAATTTTCAGTCTCTTCCTCTGTGATATGAGTTGTCATCTTTCCTGGTAAAAGAAATTTCAGGGAAAGGATTGAAGGAAATTGTGTCTTTAGGGGTCCAGTTTCTGGGTAGATAAACTTCAGAGGACAGTGTTATCCTGTGCTTTGGGAGAGACAGAGGATTAAAGGGATGGCCCCTTTAGTTCAGCATGTTAAAGGGCCATTTTTGTTTGTTTGTTTTTGTTTTTGTTTTTGTTTTGAGACAGAGTCTCATTCTGTCACCCCGGCTGGAGTACAGTGATGCGATCTTGGCTTACTGCAACCACCACCTCCCAGGTTCAAGTGATTCTCCTGCCTTAGCCTCCCAAGTAGCTGGGACTACAGGTGTGTGCCAGCACGCCCAGCTACTTTTTGTATTTTTGGTAGAGACAAGATTTTGCCATGTTTTTCAGGCTGACCTCAGGTGATCCCCCTGCCTCAGCCTTCTAAACTGTTAAGATTATAGGTGTGAGCCATTGTGCCGGGCCAACAACACCAATCTTACAAGAAAAAGAGGTACTGTACTCCAGAAAGGGGATTTTGAGAAGAATAACAACAATCCACCTCAAAAAGGAGACAGGAGTAGAATTTACTGTGGACTTCGGAGTCATCATCATCCCTGACATGATCCCCGTCTTGGTCGGGCTTCATGAGTTTCAAGATTCTCCTGCCTTCCCAATCTCTCAGGAGGCAGAACAAAATTGTTCTTCAGGAATGGAGAATCAAATTGGAAACTAGGAATGGAGACAAAATAAAGGAAGAGGAAAGGAAAGAGGTAACTTCGGGTACTTATCCAAAGATTTTTGAGTTGTCTATAAACGTGAACCTATTTACTGTGTAATGTCTTTTTCTCTACGAGCAACTATTTAGAAAACATAGTAGTGCTTTCATTGGCAAATGTAAAGCAGATCTTAAGTTCTTATCTGGTCCACAGTGCTGCTGTGATCATGCTTTGCATTCATTCCCATCTCAGGTTGATTTTATTATCCCGAGGAGATAAGGCTTGGCTTGGATGGAATCAGTGAAGAAAGCACACACTGTGGAGGCGGAAAGGGGGTAATCTAGTCTATTTCAGCCAATTCCGAGTGCCCTTACACATCTCTCTAAGCCCATAACTGTTGCCTGGTGTCATCAGGTTGCCTGCAGATCCCATCTCCTCCTCCTCAATCTCTAGGTCCTTTTGCAGAACTCAGTGTTTTCACGAGAGCAAAACTTTCAGCAAAGAAATTGTCTAATCTTTGAAAGCTGTTGAAACTGGTTTATCAACTAGTCTGAACCTGGTAGAAGTTCAGTGGTTTTATTTTTCTCCACTCACTGTATTAACTGCACTGTGTTAAATCTCTCTTCCCCATGAGTAACAGGAAGGCTGGGATCTTTGTTTCATTCATTAGTGTCATTGTCACTCAAGTGCCTAAAATAGTGACCGACACATGGTGGCTCCTCAAAAAAGATTTATTAAATTGAACATCTTTGGTAGAACCTCAGTTGTTTTCATTAAGTAGAAAGTAACTCAGCGTTGTCTAGTTGAAAGCACCATTCTCATATTCTTTGTAAATCTCATCTTTTCTGTTCCCTCCAGCACCTGCCTTCTTTAGATTTAAAAGGACTTGGATGGACCTGGAGGTCGTTCTGTTAAGTGAAGTAAGCCAGGCGCAGAAAGACAAATATTATATATTCTCACTCATATGTGTGAGCTAAAAAAAGTTGATCTCAGAGAGGTAGGGAGTAGCATGATGGTTACCAGAGGCAGGGAAGGGTGTGTGTGGGTGGAGGAAGGAGGAGGAGAAGAATAGGTTGGTTAATGGATACAAACATATGGTTAGGTAGAAGAAATAAACCTTAGTTTTGCATAGCACAATAGGGTGATAACAGTTAGCAACAATATATTATATATTTCAAAATAGAAGATCTGCAATATTCCTAACACAAAGAAATGATAAATGTTCCTGGTGATGGATAATCTAAACACCCTGATTTGATCATTACATATTATGTGTATCTATCAAAATATCCCGTGTACCCCATAAATATGTACAAATATTAATGTATCAATTTAAGGAAAAAATAAAAGGCTTGGAGGGGGCATGGGGGTGCTTACTCTTTCCATCTTCCTCCCCTTCCTTTGCCTTAGAAAAGGGTAAAGGAATTTGATTTAGCTCTGGGACACTTTTACCCTGTCCTTCTCATTCTCCTTTGCTTCCTGTATTTTAGGGTGGGGAAGAGACAGGTGTCGCTCCCACCATTGGCCATGGCTGCCATCCTCTCTCTAGAGGTGTGCCTGCTTCTCTGGTACCCCTAACTGGTGGTGGGTGCCCACCAGGTGGGAGGCATCCAAATACTGGCCTCCATGGTACCCAAGGGAGGGTTGTTTAGAGTCCCTTCAGGGGACTCCCCATCTTGTGGTTCCTGGATGTAAAAGATAGAATGTCAACCTGGCTTTATCAAGCCACCCCTTAGCTCCGCCCCTGGTGGTACAGCCTATAGCCTTTCCTTCCTGAGGTCCCTTGACCTGCAGGCTGCCCCCTTGGATAGGACCCTAGCAAGGGCATGTAGGCCCACTGGTGCTTGGGAAGCTTGCTCATCCTGGCCTCTGCTAGGTGGTTTCTGACCCCCCTTGCTCTACCATTTCTTTCCAATTTACTTTTTGCCTGCTCAGGGTGGTGGGGGGCTTAGGGCCGATCAGTAAGGTGGCTGACCCCGCAGTCATCCAGCTGGGAACCAGGATGTTGGGTTCTCCTTCATGCTGGCTCCTCCAAAGTAATTCTCTTAGGTAGTCACCTTATTCTTGCTTTAGGTGAAAGAGAGGATAATAATGCCAGGAAAAGAAGAAGGAAAAGCTGTAGCTACTCTCACTAGGCAGAAGACCCCAAGCTGATTCCACCTGCTGTCTTCTTTGTCTTCACTAGACTGGGAAGGAGGAAGGAGGGGCAAGTGGGGAGTGTGGTGTCACAGGACTATTCTACCATCTCCCTAAGCTTTTCGAGAGGTGTCGCTTCTCAATCATTAGTACTCTGTAGACTGCAGTGCACTTACCCATCTCTTTGACCTTAGCTTTGCTTCCTTGGTCACCAATATAGGGCAACAGAACAAGTCCTACTCAGGACTCTGCTGCACAGTAAAAGAAAAAGATCTCCACCTCCCTTTTCTGAATCCTTTAAATCCAGCCAAGCACGGGCTGACAGCACCATAGCTAAGTCTCTCTCTGTACAGTAAAGTGACTGTTGTGTGTTCTTCTGACTGTACATTGCAGAGTCACAAGATATTTTCATATTCTTTTAGTCTTGCGGTTCATTACACCTGGGAAACTGAGGTATATTTCATTCTTCAGCATAGCTCCTGATGATAACTATTTATTTTTGAAGAGCTTTCCTTGGGTTATAACTTATCAAAAGATACCAGAGCAATAACGTATAATACTGCAAACTTTAAGAAAAAAAGATTTCCATTTTTCTTGTGTGTGTTCATTCAGCTCTCACTACAGCATTAGTCAGTATAAGACACATTTACTGACAGCTGTGTTACTCTGGGTCTCGCAAAAGAGCATGAATCGACACTTCTGCTAAATTTCTCAGCAGTACATTGAATGTATATTTAATGTGTGTCATAAAAATGTGTGCAGATTGCTCGAGGCCTTCTGTCATAAAAGGCCTGAATGTCTACCATTAGCCGTCACACTGGTGGTACCTCCAATATAATTGGAAAAGGTTTAGCAATATATGAGCATATGTAATATTTGCCATTTCTATTAATGTTCTAATTAAATCAGCCTTCTAATCAGACAACTTATAAAATCTCAAGTAATATGATTACAGCAATATAGGAAGCAGCCCTCATATGTCTGAAGCACAGTTGGGTAGTAACTTTTTGATATTGTTTTGCTGAATGGATGGCTTTGCTCACTAAGCAGGTAGTTCAATGTTGAGATTCTGACAAAGCTGCCTTTCTGTAAGTCCTCTAAAGATTCCAGACAAAGTGATTTCCTGTATTACACCTATTAAGGAGTGACCACATTTTCTCTATAGTGATTGCAGCAGTATCTTAGAAATTCTAATCCCTGACGCCATTTCCTCCAGAAAAATGACAGTATATTTCATTTATGAGAAAGTGGAAAAATGGTTGTAAATAAATCAATGGAAACCTCAATTATATTTATTAATGAAAGGGATTAAGTCGGATTAACATTTATTGCCCTTACATTTTGATTATATCAAAACTGCAGCAGAGATTGTGTCTTGGGTGGATCCAAGAGTGGCCCTTTACACGATATTGGCTTTGAGCAGACAGAATTGTTCAGCAGCAGCGGCTTATACTATGTGAATCTAGAGACCACTGTTTGAGGCAGCCAGAGGTGAGTGGTCTGCTCGGAGTCTACTGGGCAGAGTGCAGGATGCCAGGTTACCAGGTTGGATGTGAGAGCAGACTTTCAAAGGGAGAGAGCCTCCCTTTGGAATTAAAATATTAATTGAGGTCATCATCAGTGGAATCTGTGCAGCTGGCTTTTGTCCCACACTGCAAAATTTGATCCGGAACCTCTGAGTCTTTCCTTCCCTACTCTTAACTACAACAACAACAAATAATAAGAATACCTGGCTGGGTGTGGTGACTCACACCTATAATCCTAGCATTTTGGGAGGCTGAGTTGGGCAGATCACTTGAGGTCAGGAGTTCAAGACCAGCCTGACCAACATGGTGAAACTCCATCTGTACCAAAAAAAGTACAAAAATTAACCTGAAGTCCCAGCTACTTGAGAGGCTGAGGTGGGAGAATCCCTTGAGCCTCGGAGGTGGAGGTTGCAGAGAGCCAAGATCATGCCACTGCATTTCAGCCTGCATGACAGAGTGATACCCTATCTCAAAAAATAATAATAATAGTAATAATAAAATCCTTCCCTACCCTTAACAACAATAGCAAGTAATAATAATAATATACAGTAATATAATAAAAACATTAAATAGCTGCCATTTTTTTCAGTGCCTCCCATGTGGCAGGGCTTGTGCTATGTGCTTTCCAATATCAGCCCTGGTCTTTGCACCACTCTGAGAGGATTGGGCTCAGTGGGCGATTAAAGCTTGCTCAAGATCAAAACAACTCATCCAAGTGATAATGTCAGGAGTTCAACGCAAGGCACAGAGTTCTCCATGTTGCCTCCATCCCAGGATGGGCCTGCTGCATATGCTCATGACACAGATTCAGATGTGTTTCCTATGCTTATCACTCTGCTCTTTTATTGCTTAGTCTTTAAGTAACACAAAAAGATCTATTATATCATTACAGTTCATTTTTCTCATAATTGTATTCTCAGTGGATGCAATTGACAAATTATCGAGCTTCTCTTGTCTCCTTGACATTCTTATGTAGTTTTGAAATGCTTTTACATGAACAGTTCTCATAAAAAACAGCATTGTTGCTTTTCAATAGGAATCCACTCAAGTCCCCAACCCCCACTGCAAACACAATGCAAATTTGCCCACCACACAGACAGAGAATAAGCAAATTCACAGCGGAAAACCTCATACACGTTACAGGTCAGACTTAGGCAGAATTGCCATAGTGCTCATTTATCCCAGAATATGCACCACACCTCCTAACAGTGCATGATTTATTTCAGACCAGCCAGACAGATCTTGGCACAAGGGACATGGCCAGGTTTAAACTTTCTCTGATAAATCCACCCTCCTGTTGGTTTTCTGTGCCTCTTTCTTGCCTACCACAGTGACAGCCTGTATTTCTTCCAACACTGAATTCAGAGAAGACAGTGATGTTTGCTGGTTGTCTGAACAATATATTGTGCCTATTCCATTACCTCTTGTGTATTAGAATTGTGATTCCCAAGCTTGATTCTATAATAGACTCATTTGGGAGCTTGTTAAATACACATTCCAGGGCTCTACCCCAGAATCTCCAGGAGTGGGGTTTAGAAAGCATTTTTACAAAAGCTTTCCAGGTAATTCTTTTGGACAGACACTGCTGTAGAATAATAAATGGAATTTGAAATAAACAAGAGCTTATCAGAGCTCTGCAAAACCTCTATGTCCACTCCTGTCTAGGGAGCTACAAGACTGTGCACAGGAAACTGTTTCAGGAGTTACCAATGCTTTTGTCTCTTTTCTTCTGGAAGCCATTTACAATAAAGCTTGCTTCGAACTGTTACTGGTCTAATTGCTCCTGTAAAAAGAAAGGAATGAAGATTATAATGGAAGTATAAACGCAACACCTTTTAAGGCAGGAACTATCTTTTAGGGACAGTGCTTTTAAACCCCCACTGCTTTTAGCAAAATTGGTGATGGTTAAGTAGTGATAAGAGGATAGAAATTTTTAAAAATTATTATTAAGAGTTGCAAGGCATTGAAACTTGGTAATTCAATCTCCACTAAAAGAAAAATGAATTTTAACAATGAAAAGCTTAAGTGATTAGTGCCCAGTAACAGAAATCAGGCAGCTGCTCAGCAGCATTCCTTCCTACAAGAGAGAGAAATAGTCCTGTGGTTCTCAACTGAAACATGGGCTGCCTTTCAGCAGGTCAGTTGTATGTTGAGTATGTGGAACTTAGAACATATATGCCCTTAGATACAAAGTAGCCTCACCTTTGAGCTGGGTACCTGTCCCACAAAGGACTGGGCACAAGGGATTTCAGGAGGGTGGGGGCTGCTTATCACATGGGGCATGGCTGAGCCATTATTTTGACCAAATACTCCCTGTGGGATGCTCATCAGACTGCTGGGACCAACAGTATGGTCCCTCTGTCTACAGTCTTGGCCTGGTCTTGTATTTCTCCTTGGCTGGTGTCTGTTTTATTGTCTGTGCACCTTTCACCCCAGACACTTTTGGCAACCACACTTTCTTTCCAACAGCATCTGATACTTGCAGCATTGCCCATTTACTCAGTAGCTCTTCACTGCTCAAGACTTACGTGCATCACAGGCAGCAGACCTAGCTTTGCATCTCAGGTGTGTCACTTACTAGCTCGGTGAGCTTAGGCTTGCAACCTCACATCTTCAGGGCTCTGTTCTGAGAAAAGGAAATAAAAGTACTCTGTGAGTATTTAATCAGTGCACTCAGGTATTAGAAAGTCTCCTGCACATAGACTTCTCCAGGAGGTTTGGATACAAGAGTCAGTGGTAAATGATTTCTCCCCTCCATGTTCACAGTCTAGTGAGAGAGACATTTGCATAAGAAAAAAAGTCATGAACAAGGGGGTATACTTCACGGTAACAATGGTGACAACAAACTCAGCTTTTATCCCTTCCTACAGCAACGTCCTTTTCCTCTGCCCCCTTCACAGGCATGCCCCCTCCGTTAGTCCTCTTTATTCTTGGGAATGACTTGCCCACATCTCTGTGCCTGGGCTTATAAGTTGGAAAATAGGCCTTGTATTTCCCGTTTTATTGGAGACTTTTTTTAGCAAGGTCAACCTGGATTCCAAAGAGGAAGGAATGAGTGGAGAGATAGGGAGGAGAAGCTGCCATGTGGGCATGGATGTGGGGGGTACAGGCTATGTTTGTCACTGGGGACAGCTGGAATTATTGACATTTGGAGAGTAACTGAAATACTTTAAGTTGTGGGGTGTGTGTGTATGTGTGTGTGCATTGCAGGCACACACATGTGCTCTGGCACACACACAGAGATGCACATACACAATATGTTAAAAATTAAGCCTTGGGGGAGATTATATAGAGCAAAAAAGAAAGCAGACACATTAAACCCATATTTATTTTATCTGGGAGCTATACAGTTTAAGGGAGACTTTGTGTCTTCTCATTGGGCAAAGCCTGATAGGTGAACTCTGGGAAAGCCACCATGGAATAACAGCTTTCTCCTTTCACTTCCGGATTGGAGAACTGTAAGGCCAATTCTCCTTTGAATTTCACTTGGGGCCTTTCATTTCCCTAAGAGGACTCTTTGGGTCTGACAAATGAAGATATTAGCTTGGTATCTTAGGGCCAACTTTTGCTTTTGAAGATTAAACTGTAGTTCTGGCAGATTGGTTTCTGCATCATTTTCTGTGCACCTGGAGCTGGAGCTGTACATCTCCGCTGGCTTCATCTTCAATGTCACGAGACTCGTTTTGAGTGTGTTTCCTGGGGACTGTAGAGACAAGGATCTGTAATTTTTATGCCAGTGACAGTGACCAAGACATATGAGCATCCATCACTTGCTCTCTGAAATGCCCGCTCAGTCACAGCTGTGAGATGAACACAGGGATGAACTTGGTCGGGAAGACCAAGTCCTGTTTATTTCCTCCACTGATTAAATATGGCATTATACTGGAAAAAGTCCTTAGAACTGATCTTTCCCCACTCATGCCATAGGAGCCCCAAAATGTAAAATGAATACACTGGCACCAAGATTGCTAGGAGAGAGGCAGGAATGTGGATTTCAAGATTTCTTATGAGACTGCACAGTATTGTGAACACCCTGAATAAAGAAGATGTATGTTCAGTGGCGAGGGTGAACAGCCTCAATTCATCCTGCCCTTGAGGTTCTTTTCAGCCCCTTGCTAGTTCAGTAAATAGGCCAGCAATTTAGCAGAGTGCTCTGGTAGCTTTAGGTTTTGCTGTCTTAGTACACACATTTCATGTAGGACACGCAGGTTTGCCCTTTTTAATGTTATTATCATGTTTTTTAACAGCACTTGGGGCCCTCTGGATGGACACGTGGGTGTCTAAGGGCCATCTTCTTGGTTATACCCTTAATTCAATTAAGAAGATGACCACATGGAAGACAGGCTTTGCCCACTACATCTTCCAAATATCCGTGTCTTGTATTTGACACTAGAGATTCTTATAAATTTGAAGCCTCGTTCAGTATTCACATTGGCGAGCAGGCTCTAGCTATTGCTGGCAGAGTGTCTGCAAACAGTATTTCTAGGAGCATGGAATTACTTTTTTTTTTTAATTAATTTCTGGTTTTAGAAGCTTGTCATGGTTTTCTTTTGCTTGGCAGATATTTATTAGGTATCTTCTGTGTACCTAGCACTGTGCAAGACACCGGGACACAACAGTGAACAACAGACAGAGAAAATCCCTGCCTTCATTAAGCTTAGTAAATACATTCAATGAGTCAATTAAATAGCATGGTACAAAGTGATGTATATTAATGGGGAAACAAATCAAGCAAGGCAACTGGGATTGGGAGTGCCAAGGAACAGTGGTGTTGGCAAATTAGATGAGTTTGAAAAGCAATTTGGATACAAATATTAGGCTGAATTCTGCCCAATGATTGGGCTGTAGATACCTTTGTGACATCATTTGTATTGTTATTTTATTTAATCTGTCATGCTATGTCCCGCGTCTGTTAGTAGTTTGTAAGCAACTTGAAGACAGGAATGATAAATTGTAAGTCCTGTCTTCCCCTACGCTGATTCTAGTGTAGTACACATTACAGATGCTCCCTACCTGTCTATTAAATGCATTTATACCTCTCCATTAGCAAAAGATAAGTGTGACCTTGTGCATGGCTATTTCATAAGCCTATATCAAGTGGGTGATGGGGGTGTGTGTGTGATATTTAGGATATTCTTCCTGAGGTGGAATGGTGGCATTGTTGCACTCCTTTGCTGAACCGTTCATAGTAACTGTCTCCTTGCAGCACAGGTTCACCTATGAGGAAAACTGCTAGAGGCCTTTTCTTTTCTATTCCTCTTCTGGAAAAGTTTGCTTCCTTAGCCTGAAAGTCACAGGACAGATGGTCAATAATGGCTTGACCTAAACCAAATGGGACCGTTGCCTCTCTATTCCTATTTTGCTCTGAAGATCTTCAGAGCTTGTGGTCTGATCCAAGATATTCCAGCTGCTGTCAGGAAATTCTTTTTTATGTTCTTTCTAAATTTAATTGAAGCCTATTTGTCTTTTTCGAGGTAGGCTGTGGAAGAGGCAAACAAGCTAGTTGATATGATTAGCAATGACCCATGTCAGGGCCTGTCAGGAGCCTTTCTCTTGATGCTTTCTGCCCTCTGGGCTGTGTGGGGGAGGACACAAAACCACCTGCCCCACCCCAAAAGACAGCCCACCGTGCCTCCTCACTGGGCGTCCAAGACATTTTCTCCAAGCCCATTTTACCCAGGGATTCATTGATTGTAAGGAACAACAGACATTCAGAAGAGCGTAAAAGAAAAGGAGGGATGTATTTAGAAGCACACAGAGGTATCTAATGAAAGCTAAACCTGGCAGTGTGCCACCCTCGAAAAGGGTATGTAAGTGAGGTCATCGTAGCAGGTGAAAACTCAGACCTCAGTGGTTCAGGACAGCAGGTGTTGATGTCTCATGCTCAGAAACTCCCATAGCTGGGAGGGGCAGGCAGTGCTCCACACAGTCATTCAGAGGCCCAGGATGTCAAAGCTCTGCTGTCTTCCCCCAGATGTCCCCAGCAGGCAGCTGATAGGGGAGGAGACACGAGTGGAAGATTGAGGAGGTGGTTTTAGGGGCCAGTCATAAAAGTGGCACAAATGATTTCCACCCACAATCCACTGGCCAGAACCCAGCCACATGGTTACAGCTTACTTATAGGGAGACTAGGAAATGAAGTCTAGCTGGATGCCCATGGGTAAAGGGAAGTAGGTTTAGAGAACAGTTAGCCATCTCTGCCATAACCAGGAACTTGAAGTCCCTCTGGAGCTAGGTCAGCCACTTCTTTTGCCCTGACAGAGAGCTGTGTGTCTTCCAGGCTTGGTTTCTGTTCGGAGGAAGAGGGGGACAGAGGATGCTTTTTAGTGAGTAAAGAAATGCACATCCTCTTCCTCCTCCAGTGACTTTGCAGTCCTCTGTGTGGACACTTTCAGCTTGCTGGAACCCCATGCTGGGGTTCGGTGAGGCCCTTCACTGCCCCTTGCTCTTGACCAGAGGTCAAAGGTCAACTGAGTTGTTAGCATATTCTGTGCAGGCTCATCTCAGACAGCTAATAACAGGCATTGAAATAATGTCTGTAAAATATGTGAGCAAAGACAGTTCTCCCAGGAGACTCTAACCTAAATTTTGAGCCAGGCTCTGCAAATTTGCCTCTTTAACTAGAAAAATATGAAAAAAAGGACAGGTTCCTTCAATTCACATCTGTTCAGTCCTGCCTTAGCTCTAGATAATGTGTTCCTTAATCTTCGAGGGATAGAGGGCTTTGCCTTCTCTCCTTTCAGGGTTTCTACACTGTATTTTCTCCCCAGTATAGCATTCAACGCAACTCCCAGCTCCTAGGCTCAGCCGCACAGGTTTAAGGAGGGTTCAGATGAGTTTGGGATCAGGCATGTATTAGGAAGCATGTGTGTGTATGTGTGTGTGTGTGTGTGTGTGTGTGCTTGAGAGAGAGATTGAGCACACGTTTAGGAACTGCTGGGGGACACTGCAGTTCCCCAGTGAACACTGTCCATTTCCCCTGCTTAGTGTTTGAGGTAGCACAACTATTACAGGAATAGGAGAGACAGCCAGCCTGACCCACCCCATAGAAGTCTGGCCTACCCCTATTGGGACTGGAGAATTGTCACCACCTTCCCACAGCAGAGACCTCTTCCACAGGGCCACGTATACTGTCTGTTTTATAAGCCATATCTCAGAAATGTTGGAGAATATGGAAATGTTGGCACCAGTGTAATGGCTGTTTGTTGAGAGAGTAGAACTCTCTTCTCCGGTTCCGACAAGAAAAGGAATCTGTGCCTAGGCAACCCTGCTGTTTTCCTGCATTGTTGAGGGAGGAATTATGTCCTATGTGTTTGTAGTAACAGAATCATCCACAGCTAAGAAAAGACAAGCTCGGGAGGGAAGTCCTTGGGTAGACGCTAAAAAAGCTTCTCTTTGTTCTTTGTGCCAGAAGCTATAGGTTTCTAATTATGATGGCAAGAGAGGTGTCTCTTATGAAGTGTGTCGCTGCATATAAAAAATCTCTATGTTTTGTTATTGCTGTGTTGTTCTTGTGCTAGATGTTATTAGGAGCACACTCTGTCCTTCTTTCCAAGGACGTAATCTAACCGTTTTCTGTTTCCTCTTCGTTTTTGTTTTGCTTTCCAACCTGGTGATGTGCTGCGGTGTTCTGTTGCAATGAAATTCCTTCAACTGTTTCACATCACAACAAAAAGGTAAGGAACTGCAAACCATATTAACATGCTGAAACAGCACCAACTTATCTAACATGCAAAAGGAGATGCATTTTGATCACTGGGAATTTATTTACTTTAAGAGAAAAAGTGATGGATTGTGAGGACCTCAATTCTCTTATTGATGTTTGGCTGATTGATTTAACATCTCCTGAGGCCTGGTGTTGAATGAGACTCAGGTTTATGTGTGTGATGGGGGAGAAAGCTGCGGGGGGGCTCTTTGCATTTATGAGTTTTTGTCAGCAGCTCACAAACTTGGAGAGAAATTCATAGACATTTCACAGTTAAGCTTTATAAAGACAAAAATATTAAATCAAAAGGTAAGAGGGGTGTTAATATTGCTTTGGCTCCATACTTTGAAGCAAAAGTAATTCAACTAATAATGAGTTCATTAAATACGTGGCATGAGAGGGGAGAGGCCATTTAGGTTCTTTGCCAAGTGAGAAAATTTGTAATTTTGTATCTGCTAATCACATTGACCTACGATATATTCTTTTTTCTCTCTTTGCCTTTTTTCTCTGTGGGGGAAAAAAACATATAAAACTGACCATGTTTAAGTGTACCATTCAGTAGTGTTAAGTATTTTAACAATGTTGCACAATAGATTTCTAGAACTTTTTTGACTTATAAAACTGCAAGTCTATACCCATTAAACAACTTTCCTCTTTCCTTTTTACCTCACGCCCTGGCAAACACTCTTCCTCTTTCTGTTTGTGTGAATTAAACTACTTTAGATACTTTGCATAAGTGGAATCATTGTATTTGTCTTTTTATGACTGCATTATTTTATGTAGCATTATACCCTCATGGCTTATCCATGTTTTCACATGTAACAGGGTGTTTTTCCTTTTTTACGTAAGAATAATATTCCATTGTAGAGAGAGACCACATTTTGTTTATGAATTCACCCATTGATGGACATCTGGGTTGCTTTCATCTCTTTGCTACCGGGCTGCCATGAACATGTGTGCAACTGTCCCACCATATCTTTTGATTGGATGAATGGATGTGTATATCCATTCCAAAAGTAAATTTTCACTGACTCTTGTATTATTAAATTTTCAACATAACCAAGCCAAGCATTAGTGGCTCCTTAAGGCTAGACACTCATCTTGAGGCTTAGCGACTGTCAGGCACTTATCCCCTGTCCTATAACCCAGTATCCTTTCTCTTCCCTACTTCTCCTTCCTACAAATTCAGGGCAGAAGGCTGTGGAAGCACATGTTCCTTCTGCACTCCCCATCATCCTCACCCTAGAATGATTGTCCTTTGTGACATACAGTTGCAAGTATTTTTGTAATGTGTATCATTTCATGTAAATGATGTGAGCTCAAGATTAGTCACGAATTCAAATTGTGTTGCTTTGTTGCTTGAAAGAAGCTTGTATTATTGCAGTAATCCATGCTAAGAAGAAGAAAGCATCTCAGTGGTGGATGGTTTCTGTCTTTTCCTCCCACTCCTTACTGGTACACATTGGATCAGGCAAGGGAGAATGGTTCCTGAGCTATAGGGTTATGAGAACAAGACCTTACCCGTCATTGACCTGAGGTTCTGATGATGAAAAAGGGCTGTTTCCCCAAAGTTGTCTTGGTGCTGCTAACTGTATGAGAATAGTGGAAAGGGTGGGAGCTAAGGAGGTGAGTGGGTAGGGAGGTTTTGGTAATGTTAGAGCTTGTGGCAACCAATGTGGCTTCACTATATTCCCAGATGTTCTCTAGGAGCAGCTTCTATAGGCAGAGGTGTGTTCACCTTCAGACAGCCAAGTTGAGAAAAAAATAACAACCATTCTCTGATTTTTTTTTTTAAATATTGTTTGTAAGAAAGCATCAGAAATGTGCTTCTTAAGCTGCAATATTAGCAGATTTGAGAATATGTCCTAGACTGAGCACTTGACACAGAAAACAGACTTGGGCAACGGGGTCTGCAGAGATTGAGCATGGGAAGTGCAATGTGTTGAGTCCTTGTCAGGCTCCAGAGCAAGATGAAGTTGCTCTGACTGTTCAGCTTCTTAAAATACACCAGCCGAGTGGTGTATTCCCTGGGTAGGCCGTGACCTTGCTCCTTGGATAGGCCTCCTGATTCAGGACGTTTAGTGTTAGTGTCACTTTAAGCCTTAGAGAGCTGTTTGGGAGTTATTTTGCTTACCAGTGCTTTTGTGTACATTCCTCTGTGTTCTGCATGGGAAATCAGGGACGTGCTGGACTATACACCTGCCAGAGCCACCTGCAATGCCATGGAGGCAAGGTGATTTAACACACAGGATTCCACTTAATGAATAGACTGTTTGCTGAGAAACCTAAGGCCGGCTATTTCTTGAATATCAGTAACGGGAGGTTGGAAAACAGGTTTTCTTGCAGGTTATATGGGTCTGGGGAGTACTTCTTTTTGTGTGTGTCCAAAAATTAGTATAATTGATAAAATGCAAGGAATCTCCTTTGTGGTTTTATTTACTTTTACTTTTACATTAATGTGCAGGTGAGGGTGGACACTGGACAGTTAATTTGCTCAGGATTTTTATTTTACTGCACTTTAAATTGAAATTAAAAAGTAATACAGGCTGGGTGTGGTGACATGTGCCTGCAGTCCCAACTACTTGGGAAGCTGAGGCAAGGGATTTGCCTGAGCTCAGGAGTTCAAGGCCAGCCTGGGCAACAAAGTGAGATCCTGTCTCTAATTTTTAAAAAGTAATACATAGTGTGAGTGGCAAGAATGGGACTGCTGAGAAAGGAGACAGTTTTAGACATGGTAGTTGTAGGAAGTCCAGCAGTGCAAAACATGCAAGTAGAAAGAAATACACAGCCGCCTTACGTTTTGGTTAGAGATGCTATTCATATTGGGAACTATAAATGAGCTATGGGAGGGGAAAAGGAACAGGTGTGTGGGGCTGTGGGGTGAACAAGAAGCAGTGAAGGGACCCTGGCTGGGTCCACACTCCCCAGGGGGCTCTCCTTTGCTGTGGTGCAGGAGCAAGGCTCTCCAGTAAGACAGGGCTGGGGGCTGAAGAGAACTTAAGTAGACCGGGCAACAGAATAGTTCCTGTGGGGTCTGGCTTAGGAAGACGAGGAGGCATGCGTGAAGCGTGTCTGAGCACCATCCATGCTTCTCAGAGTTGGTGGTGTTTGAATCGGTAATAAGCCAGCTTCGCAAAGATTTGTCTTCTCCCCATCTCAGTGATCTGTGACCACGCAGAGGAATGGGTAGAGTGGATAGTGTGAATGGTCTGAGGCTAGGAATTGGCTTGAGGGGTTTAGGAAAATGCTAACAGTGCAGGAGGCTGGGCTGTATACATGGTGGCTTCCAATTCCTTAATCCTGAGCCTTGGAATGGAAAGGGAAGGCAGGCAATAGACAACAGAGGGATAAATGGTCCCGGTGTGATAGGAGGAGCCAAATGGAGAGGAATGGTGCCATGGGCATGGTCAGACTGGGAACATGCAGACAGGATGTATCCAGGGGAAGGCCAAGGCTGACACTGACCAAACAGAGGGCAGCTCTTGCCTCTTCTGGGGAAGGGGGAATGTGGGCAGTATGCTTAGAGAGAGTCACGTTTCAGTGAACTCCAAGAAGAGAAAGAAATATTGAAAAATAGGTATGGGATACAGAATAGCTTAGTAGTCCTAAGGCAGGGTGTAGCAAGTAGAGGTTGTAGAGGGGAATAAATCTTTCCTTTAAAAGGGGGTGGGGGCAGGCAGTGGCCATGGTTTCTTTCCCCTTCAAGACTGGCAAATAAAAGAATATGAGTAAAATATAGAAATAGCTAAAATAACATGAATATTTTATGTTCCCCATGTTATCTGGAAACCCAGCTGTTTGCTGATCATTAAAAGAAGACAGTTATAGACCTGGTAGTAAGTTATTTAAAAGGGTAACTCAGAAAATATATTTGTTGAAAGATGTTTCTTGACTTGAATTCTCCATTATGCTTTTAGCCGTTGCAGAAAGAAGGAAATAACATTATGTACAAATGTTGTCAATTACTCATTAATCTGACATTTTGATGGCATTAAGCAACAAATATTAATTTGCGACTCAACATTGTGATTGTATCTAAGATGTATGACATCTCCAAAAATACGAAACCTACATGTCAAAATTACTTTCTTTAAAGACTGATTGTGGCAAAACTCATTATTAGAGCCTTCTGTACTTTAGCTTTAAACGAAACACTGCAATTCACAGAATTCGTTATGGTGCACAACTAATTAGAACTTTAAAGGAAATCACAGTAGGGAATTAGACATTTTAAAGAGCATTTTCTTGAGCTGAAATGTTCTTCAGAATAAAGGTTGTTTTGCAGCAGTTGAGGCACTTAGATTTTACATACATATATAGACACACACTGAAGAGTAGCATGTTTGACCCACCGTGTTCAGAAATCATTCTTGTTCTCTATTCAGACAAACAGAAAAGCAACAAAGGCAACAAGGAAGGAACAAGACAGAAATGCAAATTAGATGTCCATAGCGTACTCAGGAAGCCAAACAAAAAATGCAGACATATCTAATTAGTTTCCAAAGGCAGCTTTACCCTAGGAAAAAAACATTCTCATCTAAGAAAACAGCAATGCGGGCCGTGAGTCCCAGGTGTATGGGTGATTACAGCAGAGAGCAGAGAAAGCCACTGCTGTTCGACTCAGCTGCCTCTGTGCTACACAAATGTGCTTACAGAAAGAATATAAAATCGACCATGGATAACTCCCTCCCTTTCCCCAAATTGATTAATTTCTTGACGTGCTGGCAGATTTTTCCATGGATGGGGATCGGGTTTGAGAGATGAATGTGTAAATCAACAGCAGGTGGGAAGTTGAATTTGTCTGGCCCAGCTGCTGTTCCCCACATTTCCTATTCTTTTTGGTTATCTCAGTCCAGCATCTGTCATGGAGCAAGACTCATGGGCTTCTGTCATCTCAGGCCTGGGGAGCCACAGTGTTGCCCGTGTCTCCTGACAGATCAGTGCTTTCAAATAGCAAATGGCAAGAATGAAGGCCCCGTCACTATTAGCAGGAACTACCAGGGAATCGAGGAGGGTATTTTTTGTATCGCATGTTGAGATTTCTCTTGATGTGAGCACATGCCTTCCACTCCACCTTGGATTTGGATACTTGCATGATCTGGGCTCTTTTTATAGTACTTCCCTACTTAGTTTTATTGCATAATAACAGTCATATTTGAATGTGATTTTCTTTGCATTTTAATCTTGATGATTGTACAACGGCAATAAAAAACTATGTGCTTTCTTGCCCCTTAGATTAAGTTTTGAAGGAACAATGTATTTTCCACATACTCCAGAAATCTCTGTGGAATTTAATCATCCAGCCAAAAAACATTTTCAGCATTTCTTAACATCATAGAGTTTTAGTGTTGGGCGTAACCTTCAAAGGTCAACTTCTCTACTCTTCCAATGTGGGAATCCTGCCTGACTCATCACAGATGGCCCTCCAGCCTCTGCCTAGCATAGGTCGATGAGATTGAATCTGATATCGAGGCAAATGGCCGATACCTGTCTTTGACAGCACTTCACCAGTTGGGGCATTATCCTAGTAACACTTCTTAGACAATGAGGGCTGCTATTTCTCCAAGGCTTTTTTTGAAAGAGCAAACAGACTGCCTTGCTTGCTTGCAATGTTGCTTGGATAGATCTTCTCTTCTAAATAAAATTACGGTTACTGATGTCATTTAGAAATGTTCTGCAGAAAATGTTGACTGATTATTACTGGCAGAAAGAAAGTTAGATCTTTGTTTGATATTTATTATAAGAGATGAGTGACATTGTCTTAAGTTCAGCTACAGCACAAAATATTATGTTCAGTGCTACTGCAGGATGTGATCCCTGAACTATTTACCTTATGTATATTGTTTATTTTCATTATTTGGGCATTGATTTTCTCTACTATTTGTTTCCACATGAAGTCTTTTTTTTTTTTTTAACAAAATCTGATTTCTCATAACAAGCAGAAATGCTTTTAAGGAATTATTCTTTTTTCTCCTGTCGAGTTGCAGGAAACATCAAATATTGACTGTAAGCTGTTATCAGTTTGATATGTGACAAGGTCTGCCATCTCTTCATGTACAGATATTTCACAGCCTTTAATTACTTTTTTATTCTTTAAACCCTAGCTAAAATATTTGGTACGCTACATTTGTTTTTATATAGTTATTTGTAATCTTTTGGATAGAGAAAGGTAAAACTAAATATTATTATCTACAAATTCCCTGTAGAAATTGCTTCAAAAATCTCTGTACATTTTCAGCAACAAAAGAAAAAAAAAAGTCTCATCAGAAAGGGAAAAAAAGATTTAGAAGAAAATGCCAAATTATTTGGAAAATTGATAGAAATAGACTATTACCCATAGAAATGTGGAATATTTAATTAAAAACTTGCAAAGAGCCTCAACATTGTTTTATAGTGATATTTTAATTTGTCAAAGAAAAGATTATTTGCAAATAAACAATTATAACATCTTGGAGTTAGAAATTCCCTGGTGATCAAACCCTTGCAGCTTCTTCATACCTCAAGCGTTAAGGAGTTTGTCCCCATGATCACAAACATTTACCAAGCACAGATTAGATGCCAGGCAATGTCTCCAGTATGGGTTGCAATACTGAACAGGACAAAGATGAGGAAGCAGCTCCTTCTGTCATGGAATTACATGTGCGTGGACTATCTGCCATGCACAACAAGCTGAATTGTTTAAATTCTGCTCCTCATATCATCCAGACCCCACCTCCTGTGTCCTCAGGGACTCATAGAACTCAGAGTTAAGATTATCTTGGAGATTTTCTAGGCCAGCCTTTTACAGGTGCAAAAAACCTCTCTGTGGAAGCTGTAGTTGAACACTCTCCTCTGAATGGGCTCCAACAGGTCAGTGTTTCTGGTAAAACTGAGCACAGCTTTCCACCTGTGGTCCAGCATTATGAAGTGAAGCCATTGCCTCCCTGGTTTTAGACACTAGACATCCTCCAAGGGAGGCAGCCTGAGATTTTGTTAGCTGCCACACACCACAGTGTTACTTGGCATAAAGCTGATGGTCAGCTGTAAACCTTAGGCCTTTTATAGCATGCATTACTTTGGAGCCAAGCCTCCCATATCCTGTACTTGTATACTGGATTTTTTGACCCTGAATCTAGGACTTTTCTTTGCATTAACTTGTTTATGTTTCATTACAGTTAAAATTGGCCCACATTCCAGCTTATTTTGGGCTTTATGAGTCTTGATTATTTTCTGTAAATGGTTTTGAGTGATTACCTCATTTGTACGTAACTTTTGCGTGTTCTCCTTCCATATATGTATATTTATTATTTTATAAATTATATGTGTGTGTCATTAGCTAATACCTTGAGGCATAGTATTTACTAAAGGCAAAGTTCAAATAGAGAATTAAATTCACATTTCACATCATCCTGATGATTTCCATTTTTTCTTTCCTGTTTCTGATCAGATGTCTTCAAATCATTGTTGTTTCTATCTGGTTGGACGAACATAGTGCTCGTTCTAGGAATAGTAGAACTGTCCGTTCTGCTATCTTCCTGTTGTTCACTTATGCTTTCATTATTAGTATTATCTTCAATACACTATGTTTTTGTGAGAATCTTTTTTGTAAGCCAGCTGTTCATTTAGGGAAGATTGGTTTAGTTAAAACTAGATAATGTATTGCATAAATCCCCTTAACAGAGCTCAACTAAAAGGCTTGTGTGGTAATACGGGGAAGAGAAAAACAGATGAGAGAAGGCCCTCCAGTCCTCTGCTGTGATGACCCACTCTGCCCTCAGACTCACATCCCTAGCATGACATGGCCAGGTGGCAGTATCGCTATCAGTCAGTGCATTTAAAATGTTAGTGAAGCTGGCTGTGCGCAGTGGCTCATGATTGTAATCCCAGCACTTTGAGAGACCGAGGTGGGTGTATCATGAGGTCAGGAGATCGAGACCATCCTGGCACCATGGTGAAAACCTGTCTCTACTGAAAATACAAAAAAATAGCTGGGCCTAGTGGTGGGCGCCTGTAGTCCCAGCTACTTGGGAGGCTGAGGCAGGAGAATCGCTTGGACCCAGGAGGCAGAGGTTGCAGCGAGCCGAGATCACACCACTGCACTCCAACCTGGTGACTGAGGGAGATTCCATCTCTAAAAAAAAAAAAAAAAAGCTAGTGAAGCTTAGGGGATTTTAGTTTTAAAAAAAGGAAGTGCTCAAGTACTGCCTTCCCACACTGTAGTGAGCCATCTCGCATACCCAGGGCTGTACTCACCATGCTTTAGTGATCTCTTCTTTTGTGTATCACTTGTCTGCAATTTTTTTGTCATCCATATTTTGACAGCTCACGGTTAGGTGTTCATTCCCGTTATATATAAAAGTAGGAGTCGAAAGAAGGATTAGGACAAATTACCGGAACACTTTCGGCCCCTTTCTAGGTTGACATCAATCCATTTAGCAACCCTCTTGAGGTACAGTTTTTTAACTAGATGGAAATAAGCTTAATTGTTTTGACAGACTGCCCCTAATTTTTCCGTCTGGGCTAGAAGATTATCATAAGACATATAGTCAAACACATTGATTCTAGTGGTAACTGACTCCCACTTACTGGGTGCCTCCCCAGTAGCAGGTTTAGTACTAGGCTCTTTACAAATGTTATTTCTTTTGTTTCTCATGGGGAGCCTACAAGATGGGAATTTTATTCCTATGTTAGGAGTAAGTTAGGAAATTGAGGCAGAGAAGGGTAAATTTGAAGACAGCTGTGTCACATGAGCAGGCTTTTTGACATTAGTGTATGTCATTAGGAAATGTACTGGGGCATGTCCACCACATAAATCCCTAGAGTGAACAACAAGATGGCTTCAAAGGATGCAGAAACATGAGTTTTAAACCACTGTGTTCTCTGAGCATGTAGCACTTTACTCCCTTTTGAAAATTGAGACAGCTGCATGTCTGTGATATGCTGGCCTCCCTCTTTTCTTTGCCACACTGCCTAACGGACAGGTACCAGTGTGCTTTTGGTTCATATGGATGCTCCTTTAGCAACTTAGGTAGAGGTTGCCAGGGCCTGGACACAGGAACAGGTGCAAAGGAGCTGGGTGCTCTCTTACTGTATCCTCACCTACCTTTAACTGCAGTCCCCATTTGCTGTGCTTATCTTTGCTAGTTGGAGAATCAGAACTGCTTTTTCTGCCATGTGCTGCTGTCTTGCTACCTTCAGGAAACAGTGGCTTTCTGTACTCTGGAGGGTGTGTATAAACTAAGCAATTTAGAGTTAGGATACTAAAGTATCAGCTGAAGTGATATGTTATTTTCCATTTTTACTGTAAATTTTCAAACAAATTTTAAAAATGGAAAAAAAAAGTACAACGTATACCTATATACCAACCAGGTAGATTCAAGTTAATGTTTTCCATATTTGCTCTTGCTGTACATTTTTTTCTAAAAATTTAAAGAGATACAGCCATCATGACACCTAATTCCTGAATAATTACTGTATCTCAGCATTGTATCTGCTAAAAATAAGGATATAATCTCTAAAATAAGGTCATTCTCCTACATAACTGCAATGCCATTTTCATACATAAGACAATTAACACGAATTCTCTAGTATCATGTAATACCCAGTGCAATTATCCCTCCAAAATGTATTAGGTATTTTTTTCCCCAAACTAGGATTCAATTAGGTTTCATACATTGCATTTGGCTTTTATATCTCCAATAGTTTTAGAGTTTAGGATTCTGTGGTGACAGAGATGAGAGTAAAAGATCTGGATGATTTTCAAAAAAAAAATTTAAATCCTGTCTCACATGAAGGATGACTCTTCAGATTAAATAGACTATTGATCTAGATTGTTCCGGTGGTTTTTCACTTGGAAGTAAATGGCGCCGGATACGTTAAAGTTGTGAAATATAGAAATCTCTAAAGTGTGTACATGAACCACATCTTAACAGAGGCAGTCTGTCATCTGCAAATGTACATGGGACCTTAGTACTTTGATGCTGTTGTATGTGTGAAACCATCTCATAAGCAAATAATGCATCAAGGGTTTTGGCTCAGCACTGATAATGGATTATAATAGATTGAAATTAAATATGATTTAAGTGACGGGAAAATGGTGCCAGCTAAGTAAATAATTGATTAATCATCCCCCAGTTAAAACTGGCAAGTTAAATTGCAGGGCTGGAATCAAATGCTTGGTAGAAGCGCCTCTCCACACTTTAGTCTTAATAAAAACTCTGGTGAAGAAGAAAAGAAAAACGAGAAACTGCTCAGAGAAAGGGCCTGTCCCTTGTGGTGTCTTATTTGCAGCATGGCATTGTGTGTATTGGTTGTGCTGTGGAAGTAGTGATAAGAAAATGAAGATCCAGGAAAGCTGTCACAGAAAACATAAACAAGTAGAGGTCCATGGTTGCCTGGAAATCAACAAATTCAGAAGGCAAGTGGCAGCATATCTTTTCTTTTTTCATTTTGTTCTGATCGTGATAAGTGGTATCAATATGACTGACAAATTGACTTAGCATAGCAAAACTGGTCCCAGTGTGTGCGTGTCACTGTGTGGCTGCCACTGGAGGGTCGAATGACCTTGGCTTAGTCACTAGCCTGCCAGTAGTTTGGGTGTCTGGTTTCTAATCTGTAAATAAAAGACTGAGATGGAAGATCTCTGAGGTGACTTCCAGCTCTTCAGATCTAAGATTCTAACAGCTAGAAATCTCTGCACATAGTGCTGTCCTGCTTCCCTCGTGTAATTATAACTGGTCTTTGTCATGATGACCCTAGGCCTTTACAGTCCTCCACGTGTCTCCTGAGTCATCAAAGAAAAATTAAGGTACACACTTACCTTATATGAGGCATATGATTTTGTTCCTTCTTAAAGATTAGCGGTCTTCCCCTAACACTTTATTAACAAGAATGCCTTATGAATCAGAATAGTCCATTCTGTGACCATGTAGAATAAGAGAAATTTTATTGTAATTAGAAAAAGATGTATATATTTTTTAAAATGGCATAACCACTAATACATTAAAGTGACTGCTTAAAAGCCCTTAACTGACAGTAATTCAGCAACCTAAGAGAGAAAGAGCTGACCCCATTCATTTCCCAAGGCAATATTGTGTTGGATTTTAATTATAAAGATCAGTTCAGCATTTGTATTTTCTGGGTCAGCAGAATATGTCCTGTATAGCCTTTAACAAACTTTTTAGACTTTTAAAGCTATGATTTCTCTACCCATAAAATGGGAAAAATACAGTACCTGTGTCAAAGAGTAGTAAAAGGATGAAAAGAAATCACAAATCGTGTATGTAAAGAGCCTGGGGCATAATAGGTGTTGACAGACGCTAATGATCATAGCCATTGTGGTATCACTGAGTCCTTAGCAATTTCATTCAGGGTGGAGAGTCCTCCAACCGATCTGCATGATCAGGAATCAAGACTCATTATGTTGTGTCAGTCATCTTAATTGGCTCGCAACATTGGATTGACCTTACAGCAATTCACTGTCTAACTCGTAACCTGAGAAAGATAGATACCTCCTCTTAATTTAATATGGAAAATAAGAATACACAATATGCTGATTTAAACTACATGAACATTTTGTCTAGAAAAGATTGACACTCATTCATTAACTCTTTCCAATTTACTGACCCCAGAAATGCCAATAGCAGCTGCCTTATCGTCAGATGTAAACATCTAATAATATGAACAAAAAATCCACAAAACAAACCTTTGTTGTAAAATGTGATCATTATTCTTTATATTTGAATCTGAGCTAGGTCAAATCACATTTCCCTAAATATAAAAAGCACAAATGGCAAAAACATGATACAATTCAGGAATCATGCTCAACACTAGCATTACAATACCCATTCACTACATTGTATGAAATGATTTAGTATTTGTTTCTGGAACAATTGCAAGAAGGAAAAATCAGAATCTCCAACTCAGTATTTCATCTTAGAAACTTGAAAATGTTCTTAACCATGTTAATGAAGACAACTCCAACAATGTGAAGAGTGGGAAAGTGAACGTTATTATCTTGTCTTATTGGCTGTCTCCCCCTCTTTTTAAACACCTCTCTATCCATGGTCTTCTTCATTGCTATACAATTGGAAAAAGGTTAGCTTTTAATATTTTCCAGGTCCATATAAAGAAGGGTTTCCATTTTCACTTCATGTGTGTGTTAATTGAGGTCAGAATGGTATTATCCTTGTGTGATTGGGAGCATGGACCCCAGCACCCCCACTTTCTTCCACCCCCTTAGAAACAGGCTGTGAAGTGGTAAGAGTGATAATTTAGGCACAGCTAAAAGCAAATAACCCTCTCCGGAGGCAGTTTCTCCAGGCACCAGCATCAGGATTTATTTTTCTGGAAACAGGCATTGCATAGAAATTGGTGACACTCCTTTTTTGGGTTGGAAAATGTCAGAGTCTTTGTTTTTAATCAAAATTGCTCATAATCTGGCTTAACGATGCCATAAAGTCCTTGGTTTACTCTGCCTCAGGTGAGTGAAAATATTTGCTGTGAAAAATAGGTTATTAGTTTTATAGTTCTACCTACTTCAATGCCTCTATCAAGAGTACGAGAAGAGATATTAATTCTCAATTTTTAATAAAATTATTGACATCATTGGGGAGCTTTATAACACTTGACATTTGCTTTCAGTGTTGGGGGAAGAAAGAGAAAGTAAAGTGATTTGATATTTATTTCCTAGGTTGGAGTACAAGTTACTTTAAACATAAAATATATGTGTCGCCTTTGAATACAATGAGCAGAATAGGTTGTTGGTTCTGAAAATGAGCATAAATTTTAGGATAAAATGGGTAATGTGGTAATGATAATAAGGTAATCTGATTGCTAAATGAACCTGGTTTATTATATTCATCACTGGATTCCTGTTGCCACCTAGACACTCTTCCAAATTGATATAAAGTATTGTTTGGACCCAGAACACACAGATCGGGGCTGAAAATAC
>CAUYNB010064235.1:0-109593 GCA_963574225.1 Lagothrix lagotricha | reverse complement strand
CATCGCCTCCTCTCCCTCCCCCTCCCCTCCTCGTCCTCGCCATCCCCTCCTCGCCCTCCCCATCCGCTCCTCGCCCTCCCCATCCCCTCCTCGCCCTCCTCATCTCCTCCTGCTCAGCGTCCTCACCTCCTCCTCGCCCTCCTCGTCTCCTCCTCACCCTCCTCGTCTCCTCCTCGCCCTCCTCGTCCTCCTCGCCCTCCTCATCTCCTCCTCACCCTCATCTTCTCCTCACCGTCCTCATTTCTTCCTAACCCTCATCTCCTTCTCTTCCTCAGCCCGCCTCACCCCTCCTCATGTCTTCACCCCTCCTCATCCACTCCTCACTCACTCCTCACCCTTCCTTACCTCCCTTCAATCTTCCTCCCCCCGTTCACCCCTCCTCACTCCCCTGTCTCCCCACATCCCCAACACCCCGCTCCCTAGTCCAGACATCAGGGTCTTTGTCTTGAACTGATGTGTAGCCTTTATTCAGCTCTACCAAACCCTCTGCTGCCCATTCCAACGAGTTCTCACTCTGCAGCCAGATTAATCTTGATAAAAATGAAACTTGCAACACATCAATAGATTTGCTAAACGTTTCACAATGTATACATATATCAGAACATTATGTGGTATACCATAAGCACGTGAAATTTGTATTTGTCAATTATACCTCAATAAAGTTGGGCAAACGCACAAAAAGCCATCAACAGCTTTCCCCTGTCCCTAGGAGAAGCGCTGTTCATACGGTCTCGAGACCCTGGCGGTGGTGGGGCGGGGGGCGGCCACCAGTGTCTCCAGCACCCACTCAGCCCTGCTGCTCTTGCAGCCTCAGCAGGTCCTCACCCTCACCCTGCAGCCCTGCCGCCCACCCTCTGACACGGCCCGGGCTTACATGTTGGCCTCCTGCCTGGACAGATTCGTCCTCCTGGCTTTGCTGCGTTAACTCGCACCCCTCCTCGCCCTTCAGACCGCAGCCCGGTCCCAACCTCCCCGTTGGGCGGCGCCCCCTGTTGGAAGAGCCTGGAACTCCAGGTGCCTCTGATTGGAAGCCCTTTTCAGAATCCGAATTTAACTCCGGTTCGTGACTATTGAATGACTGCGTCAGCCTCTCTGGACTGGAAGCCCCACACAGGCAGAGACTGTTTCTGGCTTTGCCTTCTATACTTTCGAGTTGAAAGAATCAATAATAAGTGAAATCCTAACTAAGCAGGAAATGGCTGATAGCGTTTTCGTGGCTGCCATTTTTACGGAAAGCCTGACCGTTCAGTCCCTGAGCATAATTAAGTTATGCTGATTTAGACAAGATAAGAAGTAGAGAAGCGGTCATGCTCAGAACAGCCATGCAAGTGCAAACCTAAAAGATTACGGTAAAAAGAAAAAAAAATCACTCTGGCAAAATAAATCTCTAATATCATTAATAAAATTTGATTCTACATGAATTAAGTTTGGAAACACTCTTAGTTTCCTTTCTCCTCATTTTAACGAGAAGTCAAAGACAGGGCTGCGTGCTGCGCATGATAACTTCCTAATTTTCTGGTGATTTAACCCCCTTTCTTACTTTTTCTGTTATCCTGGAGTTTTGGCTATCTCTGTACAATTAGACCTGACTTTGGAGCTCTCAGAGGAAGAATCCTCACATATTTGGAGAACGCCAGGTTTGAGAAGAACTTTGAACAGTGTCCAGCTTTGAAAGATCTTGGAAAACTCATAGCCGTCTCAGCTTGCTTGTCGTGATTTCTGTGGATTTTCACTAAAGTCTTTCAATATACGCGTCTGAAATTTCCTGAAGAAATTTAATGAGTTAAACCAGTTGATCAGCAACTCGATGGGTTTACCAACTTGCTAAAGTTGAAAGTGAATCTCTATCCAGGGAGGTTTACTAAGTGCAAGTTTGAGTTTGGGGTAAGGCTCCCTGTTCTGTGAGTGAGTGCTTGTGAGTCCTCCTCTGTATCTGCGTTAACATTCTGAAGTTACACAAAATTTACAAAGGCAACGGAAACAAGAAGTGATTACATATCCATGGGAACTTGGGGATACTGTAAATCAACCCCCAACCGCCGGCTCTGAGGACTCAGCTGACATCTTGGCTTTTAGATTTTGGGAACATAATTCAACCTCAGTGCTGGGTTCATCTATGTGGCTTCTTCCCAGAAGAGCCTGAAAAATGTCCTGACAGTTTTTAGATTACGGCTTATTAAAATTCTTAAATCATCTCAAGAAAGGAAATAGAACCTGAGTGAAACAAGTATCTTTTTTTTAAGTGACCATCAGAACAAAGCCTGGTGTTTTATGCTAAACAATTACTATGAATTGGGCTGCCATGGAGAAACATTTCAGGCTTTGGTTGAATTTAAGTCACATACTCATGGCCATATAATAAGTATATTATGCTTAAGATGCATGACTGTGCATGCCCCATGTAACACAATATTAAGAAACTTGAAGCCAGCTTTCAACAGCTGAAGCAGAAGTTTCAACAATTTTCCTGTGAATTAGCATCATTCTGAATTAGCAGCTTGGTTAGACAGCCAATTTGGACAATTGAGACCCCAAAGTGGTGTCTTAGGTCTGATTTATTTGTTTTGGCTGTCTAGGTAACTCCCAGTCACTAGACAATCATTCATGGGGAAAACGGGGGAAATGCCCTTCTTGTGTGCATGTCTCCTTTCTGGGCCGGTATTTAAATATGACTTGGTAAGACTTCGCCTTTCCTGTGATTGAAGGAATGACTTCGCAAGGTCTTACATTTTTACTTTTCATTCTTGAAGCCCAGACAGCAATGGAACCTCATGAGCCCTGGAAAGCCCCTGACGGCAATTGTGGGATGATATGTTTTAATTGACAAAAGAGCCCCTTGGCTAAATTCTCAGCTTTGTAGAACTTGTCAGAAGTGTTCAGTTTCAAGCCAAAAAGCTGCCAGAATGAGGGCCAATCATTAATGACAGAAAGATTAGGAGAGCAGACATCAGCTGGCTGTTCACCAGCACATAATGAGACGAAATGCTGACAGTAAACTAAGCGCAATTGACCCACAGCCAGTACTTCACAGGAGGGGACCTGAGCGCCAAATGCCTCCCACCTCACCCTGGCATTTCTAACATGCATAGCAATGACTTGTCTGTGCCTCATGATACAAAAAATATGATATTGTGAGTGTATTCCTAACTCAAGTTTTTAATTTGTTCACATTTACACTGTTTCAGGCACAGGGGAAGATGGAGGAGTAAAAAAAAAGCCAATTAATACACCACCCAAGTAATTTACTGAGCAAACGCTAGAGAGTGGATCCTAGGTATTCCAGTGGTCAACACTCACACACAGTGGACCCCAGATAATCCATTGTGGATTTTTTCCACGCTGTGAATTATCTCCAAGAAAAGTTTTTGCATTTCTGAGTTATACATGGGGTTGATGGATGATGTAACAGAAATACAGTACAGAGACATCTGCAAATGGATCTGAAGATAATTCTGCCCTTGCCTCGGTCATTGTGGTTTTTGACTTGTTCTTGACTATTGAAGATGGTTGTTCTTAGCTTTGTAAGAGCTGCAGGTGGAGTAGAGAAATACAGCACCCCTTTCATGGTACCAAGTCAGAAGAGCAAGGTGCTTGATGGAACTGAACTTCAGTTGATCAGTCTTGAGATTTACTGTTTGCTGTGATTTCCTAGAAAAGAAGTTGGAATTTGGTTAAGAAACTTTCTGAATACTTATATTTTCCCCTTAGTTGTAGAATCCCCATCAATATAAACAATGACAGGAGAAATAACTACTATGTGAGTATTTGTACCTTCTCCCCCGCTTTCACTCAGGGAAGGGCATCTGTCTTAGCTGTTTTACTTCTGAGTCTTTATTGGACAGAGATCATGTGAGGAGATAGTGGTGAAGGCAGAGAATCCAGGAAGAGTTGATTGATTTCCCGGAAGTTACAGGTGAAAAGAAAGGGATGGATGGGCAGGGGGAAGGGTGAGCATTAGCTCAGACTGACTTGAAGGAGTATTTTGGGGAGAAGGAGGAGAGAAGATTTAGGGGAAGTTGACATGCAACTGGGACATTCAAAGAAAGAGAACAACGGGGAAGAACATTTTCCTTAGTCCTTTATGAGTTTTTGTTTTTATTTCATTTATTTATTTTTGTAGAGATGTCATCTCACTGTTGCCCAGGCTGATCTCAAATTCCTGGCCCCAAGCGATCCTCTCACTTTGGTCTCCCACATTTTATTCATTTCAATTAATAGAATCCCCTTCTGCATTTCTAAGGGACTCCAATAAAATCTATTTTAATTGTTTTTCCAGTTAACATCATGAATGACAGTGTTTCTTTGTATTTAAACCCTGCTAAGACTGAGTGGTAAAGTGTCTGGGTTTATGTGGTGACCTATGTAATGGAAGCCTTGCCCAAAGGATGCTGAACATGAGCGTGAAGAGGGGCAACTGTGGCAAAGGCCCACATGGCCAGAGGCTTCTGTGGTGCTTATGATGCTTGGATTTGATGTGTGGGTCATAGATACCCAAGTATCCCAGCTCTGTGCCCACCAAGTCGCAAGGGTCAAGGTTCCAGGAAGAGCTAGAATGAATGATTAAGCTGCAGACATAAATACTAGCATCTGTGCATGTTTCCAAAGGTACATTCCTTGAAATAAAATGGCTTGTTTTAAACCTTGTGTGTAACTAAGGCAGGGCAAGAACTTTAAAGCCAAAAAAACACTATTTTCTATTTTTTATAAAGCTGCTGTTTTTAAAAACAAAAGAGGGCAGAATAATCATCTCAAAGTGAAACAGTCAGTGCTTGGTAATTTTCCATCAGTGCCATAGCAATTTTCACTAGCAATTTAAAAAAATCCTGTCCTAAGCAGAAAACAAGTTTGGCCATGAAAGTTAACTCCCTTCCGGCTCGTGATCGAATGTGACTTCCAGATTTATAAGCTCACAGGCCACTCACATCGTGTTAGTTGTTGAAGTGGGGCGAGGTTTGGCTTTGAAAGATGTTTACAATATTTTTTAGATTCTGTAATAAGCAAGTGTCCAGTGAAATTTACCATGTGGATCCCAGAACGCCGCCGCTGTTTGCCGCCTCAGTTACCAGCCCAGTGTTGCCGCCTAGCTTGATGACAGAGGCTTAAACAATATCAGAATGACGTGGTAATGCTGAATCATAAGATACTGAAAGACCTTTATCTGAAGTGTCCTACATACCAATGTTAAGTGAAATCATCCTTTCTAAAACTTTAGCAGATTACAGGTTTTCATATGCCTTGGGCAGGAAGCCAGCAGTTTCTGGGAACATGAGAAAGTACGGATTTGTATCTCCTCCATGTTTTCATGGAGTGTGAATTGATTCTGCTCAAATTATTTTATTGAAACGTCTTTTAAGAACCTGGGGCTGGAGAGTCACGGCGATGTCTGCAGAATAGCTTGGCTGTCCTAGTTTCCTATATGAGTGACTCAGGGCTGTCGGTGCAGATGGAGCTCCCCATCACTGATGTTCTGGGGCTCAGCATTTCATGTAGTTATTTCTGGACCCCAGGCATTCTGAGGCCCCTATGGCTTTGGCTACCAGGTAGAGCCATCGACTGGGAATACAGGGAGGTGGTTAGAAGCTGGAATGAAGAACGACCTGCGTTCCTCGTGTATACTCATACTCACAATTAATGTAACCCTAGGGCTAGCTCTTTGGCAACGGTTTCCCCTGTTCTCTCTACAGCCCCTTCCAGGCTGCTGTATCATGCTCTTTGTGATAGCTTCTCTTCATTTCAAGCCTACTCCGTGTGTTAGTGTAATCAGATTCTGTGCAAAATTGTTAAAGAGGGTAGAGGAGGAAAAGGAAGACACGCTGATTTGCTTCTAAAACCCCCACCACCCCACACGCACACCTGGTCTTCACGATCCCCTCCGTTTGTTTAGTTCTGTGGTGTTCCTGCTTCCCTCCTTCCCGTTCAAATCTTTCAGCCCAGTGAATTGCACAGATTAACGTGAATTAAAATAAAAAGTTTTTGAGAGCTGATCTAAGAACCTGAATATCAGTTAGGCGTGTGTTTGGCTGAATGTAACAGAAAACCTGAGGATGTTTAAATAATAATAAATGTGTTGTGTCAGGTAACAAGACATCTCAGTGTCACTGGAACAGGGTTGATATCCAGTCTCCATCTGACTTCCTGCTCTGCCACCCTCGGTGTGTGGGTTTTCATCCTCATTGTTGAAAAGTGGTTGCTTTACTTCCAGGCACTACATCCTTATTCCAGGAAGGAATAAGGAGGCAAAGGAAGGAAAAGGAACAAAAGGCTGAAAAAGGGCAAAAGGGGAAGACTACTGATTCTCTCCTCTTTAAAAAGGTTCCTGGGAGGCTCCGCTGTAATAAACGTACTCATTTATCATAGCTCAGAACTGGCTTTCATATCTGCCCTTTGCTATACACAAATTCTCTAGCTTCTGTTTTAGAAGGAGGGGTGACGCATGGCTTTTGCATAGTTTTGTGAGGACTTTGAACACAGTATAACAAATCCAGAGGAAATACATATCTTGACTCCATGAAAGTGGCCTTGGGGCAGGTTTAAATGAAGAGTCAGGATCAGCTATGCCTGACGTGGCCCTATGTCCAAGTTCGTCTAAGATGCTCCCAGCTAAAGCCTGGGTTCCTGGCTTAATTCCTAATAGTATCGCCCACCTTTTACTTACCCCAACTTGTAGTTATGAGAAATTTCATGTTATCATGAAAAAGGTTGAGAAGATGTTATGGGAATAATTGTATAGTATCCGCTAGATTCTACCACTAACTATTTACTACTCAGATCGCTCCATTCATCAGACCATCTTATATTTTTTTGGGTGCATTTTGGAGTAAATTACAGACATCACTATACTTATCTTTAATTAGGGTCATTAATCAGAGTTCTATATTTGTTTGCAGTTTTTTTCTTTTGAAGTAAAATTAATATAAAATGAAGTGTATGATCTAAGTGTGTATTGGCAGAATGCCAAATGACAAATATGTAACTCAAATCCCTACCAAGGCATAAAGCATCACCACCACCCTAGAATGTTCCTGATGGCCTCTCCTGACTGGACAGGCCTCCTCCGCCTCCTCCCTCCACCCAGATGACCCAATGTTCTGACTATTTTTCAATATATATTATTTTGCCTGTTTTAGAACATCTGCTAAATGTGGTCATACCGTAGGTACACTTCTGGGTAAGGCTTATTTTACTCTGCGTAAAATACATTTTTTAATTTTTGTGGGTACATAGTAGGTGTATATATTTATGGGATACATGTTGTGATGCAGGCATAAAATGCATAATAATCATATCATGGAAAATGGTGGCTCCATCCCCTCCAGCATTTATCCTTCGTGTTATGTGCATAGTATTTTTGAAAATCATCCATGTTGTTGTGTATTTCATCGCAGAAAGTTACTTTTTCACTCTTTCTAGAAGAACTAAACAAACTCTAGATTCTGCTGAAGTCAGAATTGGTTATTTTCAAAGGTGGTTTTTAAAAACTCTGTAGGGAGCAAAGATCTTTAAAACATCAAGGAAATGCTGCTCTCTGATATTGCAAAGAACGTAAACTCTTGGAAGTAACGAAATATTTGGTTCTTTATTTTACAGAAAGGAATGTGGGGTTGGGAACTTCTAAATGGCCGATTTTAAATTTAATGTCTCTCTAAGAGATATAAATTAGCAGCAGCAAAATATTATGGCCCTTCAGATGCTTTGGTCCATGAATTGTAAATTAAAGTTGGTTTAGCCATTTGGTGGGACTTACCATACTAGAAAGAGCTGTTAAAGATTTTATGGTATCTAAATACAACCATGGGCAGCGTTCCTGCCCCCTGACACATTTTTGTTAGAGTGAGAAAGGGAACAACAGAGAATGCACATAAAAATATTCCCAGTTAACAGAAGTTGAAATGACTTAGAGACATAAAGAACACACATGTTTGCACTTAGACATGGTATATGGCTAATTTTTTCATGAAGAGTGCCTTATTACTTTTGCTCTAAGCGGTATTCTAAATGCTCAACATTTGACAAGGGGAATTTCCCTTCCCTTCTCTCCTTTCCCTACAGTATATATTAAACTAATTGCTTTATTTTAACAAGGGGGACCCTGTTTCCCTAACCATCCTCTGGACCCCCAGCCTGACCTTCAACTCCACGGATCTTTGCTGAGAGATAATTGCACCACCAACGTGATTTAGTGCACTTTGGCTCTCTGCGTCCAGCCTTTTCTGTCTTCGAAACATTTTTAACTCTGAAAGGGTCAGGTTCCCATCCTCTATAATTCTTGGAGAGTCACATAAAACTTAAATTTGGCCCAGAGTTTCCTTATCATTTATAATTTCCATAATACTCTCAGAGTCACAAAACTATATAGTGTTTTGGGAATGAACGATTTGTTGTTTTTCTTGAATAAAAATTCTCTGAAGAGTAAGGTAAGGAATGCCAATAGGCTTAAAACTGTCACGGGAAATTGTAAATAAAACTCATGCCATCAGCCACAGTGCTTTCTTTCAGGTCCCTTTTTTTTTTTTTTTTAATTTTTCTTTGAGTTCTGGGATACATGTGCAGATCTTGCGGGATTCTTGCATAGGTATACACATGCCATGTTGGTTTGCTGCCTCCATCCGCCTGTCACTTACATTAGGTATTTCTCCTAATGTTATCCCTCCCCAATCTCCCCACCCCTTACTATCCCTCCCCTAGTCCCCCACCCCTCAACACACCCCAGTGTGTGATGTTCCCCTCCCTGTATCCATGTGTTCTCATTGTTTGACACCCACTTATGAGTGAAAACATGCGGTGTTTGGTTTTCTATTCTTCTGTCAGTTTGCTGAGAATGATGGTTTCCAGCTTCATCCATGTCCCTACAAAAGACAGGTACTCATCCTTTTTTATGGCTGCATAGTATTCCATGGTGTATATGTGCCACATTTTCTTTATCCAGTCTATCTTTAATGGCCATTTGGGTTGGTGCCACATCTTTGCTATTGTAAACAGTGCTACAGTGAACATATGTGTGCATGTGTCTTTACAACAGGTTGATTTATAATCCTTTAGGTATATACCCAGTAATGGGATTGCTGGGTCAAATGATATTTCTATTTCTAGATCCTTGAGGAACCACCACACTGTCTTCCACAATGGTTGAACTAATTTACACTTCCACCAACAGTGTAAAAGTGTTCCTATTTCTCCACATCCTTTCCAGCATCTGCTGTCTCCAGATTTTTTTAATGATTGCCATTCTAACTGGCATAAGATGGTATCTCCAGGTGGCTTTGATTTGCATTTCTCTAATGACCAGTGATGATGAACATTTTTTCATATATTTGTTGGTCACATAAATGTTTTCTTTTGAAAAGTGTCTGTTCTTATCTTTCACCCACTTTTTAATGGGGTTTTTTTTTCTTGTATATTTGTTTTAGTTCTTTGTGGATTCCGAATATTAGCCCTTTGTCAGATGGGTACCTTGCAAAAATTTTTTCCCATTCTTTTGGTTGCCAGTTCACTCTAATGATTGATTCTTTTGCTATGCAGAAGCTCTTAAGTTTAATTAGATCCTGACTTCAAACCATACTACAAGCCTACAGTAATCAAAACAGCATGGTACTGGTACCAAAACAGAGATATAGACCAATGGAACAGAACAGAGGCCTCGGAAGTAATGCCACACACTTACAACCATCTGATCTTTGACAAACCTGACAAAAACAAGCAATGGGGAAAGGATTCCCTGTTTAATAAACGGTGCTGGGAAAACTGGCTAGCCATGTGCAAAAAGCTGAAACTGGACCCCTTCCTTACACCTTATACAAAAATTAACTCCAGATGGATTAAAGATTTAAACACAAGGCCTAACACCATAAAAATCCTACAAGAAAACCTAGGCAATACCATTTAGGACATAGGCATAGGCAAGGACTTCATGACTAAAACACCAAAAGCAATGGCAACAAAAGCCAAAATTGACAAATGGGATCAGGTCTACCTTTAGGAACACCCGTTGTTGAGAACTGCTTCTCAAAAATTCCTAATGCTTGAAGTAAACATGCAAGACAATTTGGCAATGGCGTGAGGGATTGGACCTTCTGTTGTGGATGGAGGGAGAGGTGGAGACTGCACAGGTCTCAGTGTCCCTGTCCTTCAGGGTTTCAGTTTCCCTTCCCTGAGGAGTTCTCCCTGACAGAGCCACTCCGAATTCCTCTGACAGCGAGAAAGTCTACACAGTCAGTGTAACACGTGAGCTTCCTTCCCGCTTCCCTTTTTTTCCTGGGATGTTTGGTTGTTTGCTTTCTTTCTCCAACTTTTTTTAGTCCTTGAACACAGGAACCATGTGCCATTCTTTATGTTTTCATATCGCATTATGTTTATACTTATTTCAATGTGTCTTGCAGGCTTACTTTTTTTTTTTGAGACGGAGTCTCACTCTGTCTGCACACCAGGCTGGAGTGCAGTGGTGCAGTCTCAGCTAACTACAACCTCTGCCTCCTGAGTTCAAGCGATTCTCCGTCTCAGCCTCCCGAGTAGCTGGGATTATAGGCATGTGCCAACATGCCCTGGTAATTTTGTATTTTTTGTATTTTTAGTAGAGATGGAGTTTCACCATGTTGGCCAGGCTGGTTTTGAATGCCTGACCTCAGGTGATCTGCCCGCTTCTGCTCCCCAGAGTGCTGGGATTACAGATGTGAGTCATCGCCCCTGGCCTTACCTTGTTTTTTCAATCTCTGGGTTTTGTAAAATGCAGAGAGTCATGGGGAATTAGATCACATGATCATTAAGGTATCTCCAGCTCCCTGAATTCACTCTGTAATTTTGATATGATTTAAGGGAAATTTCAGCATATAATCACAATCTAACAGCAGCCTTCACTGTTTTCGAGGGTTGAATATCCATATTCATTCTCCTCCTCCCCCAGGGGACTGCCCTCGTATCATTCATTGTTTGGGAAACTCTACTCCCAGGTTTGCAAACCTGAGGGTTAGGCTTGTCTTTGAATTTAACATGGAATAAGATCATAGATTGCCTGGGCTCAGATTTCTGTTCTGCCACCTCCTTTCTCACTGAGCATGTTACTCACTCTCGCTGTACCCCAGTTTCCGCTTCTGCAAAATGAGAATCATCATAATCCTACCTGATAGGATTTATATGAAAATAAGAGAATTAATATTTGCGAATTGCTTAGCATGTGATGCATACGACGTAAGAGTTTGTTAAAAAATAACTCAGGGCTTCTACTAGCAGACGAGGAAGCCACTTGTGTTTCTCATACTTTAGGTGTGCGGGGGCTGTCAGGAACACCACGGGAGAAACTCAGAGGGCGTCGTGTGGGAGCTATCTAAATGGTATGACTTTTGGATCTTCTGCCTTTCAAAATTCTTTCCCCTTGGCTCACTGAGGCCTGAAATTCACAGTCACACCCTCCAATGCCTTTGATGTCTGCCAGACAAGGACTTTGTCCTCCGCGAGAATACCCGGTGATGGGGAGGCACACGCAAAGCCTCTCTGGGCATTTTTATTTCCTCATTACGTTTATCAGATTCTTCCTGAGAGGAGATTCCACTGGGTGGATTTGGAAAATGAAAACAAAGCAAGAGAATGTTGGGTGTCTGCCTAGTATGTGGAAGATAAGAAGGAAAAAGAAAGATTGGGACCTTGCCCAGGGTGGCTGCACCCTGGGAACAGGTGGGACAGAGAGCTGGCCTTTCTTGCACAGCGTTGGTGTCAGGCAGGGCAGCCCAAGCCCCACCTCAGCCACTTATGAGGTGGCTCTTCCGCACGGCTGATCCTCAGGTTCCCACCCTCAAGGATGCAGGCGGTCACCTGGCCCCATGAGGTTATAGCAGGAATTGTCTTCAGTTATTTGAAATGCTTGGTGGTGTCTCCAGCAAGCTCAGTAAGTAGGTATGTATAACCTTGCTCCTTTCAGGCTTTTAGACAATCTGCATTTCAAGTTTGTTCTTTGACTCTCAGAAGGCAGATGGCATTGAAAAAAATCAAGGAAGCTTTCAAATAGTTACCCATTTCAGAACCCAGAGTTCCCAGTGGAATTTCTTAATGCAAACAAACAATGCTAAATCAGTCACTGCAGGTGTTTCCAAAGAAAACTGTTCATAGCGCACAAGTTTGCTTTAAGTAGTTGCCTAGCTAACAGCACATTTACATTCATACTAGTTAGCAACTTAGACAATTATGATTCTCTGATTGTCAGATGCTAGAGGACCCTATTAAAAAAACTGGAAATAATGGTGAATTTTTCTATCCAGTGAAATTAGCCATTCAGATATGGTGAGTAAAAAACAAATTGAGGAAATGTATAAATCTAAGACTTTCAAAACAAGTGGTATAATATTTTATTTATTCACTTTCTACCTAGCTCTTACTTCTTAAAGGAGAATCTTGCTCTTTGGGATCGGCTTAAACAAATAACTTCTGAAATTCCCTCTTTTGTAATGCACTGGGCTGAGTCAGTGATTTTATTTATTGCATTATCTCCAGACAGCCTCAGATAAGGAACTGTAAGGACTCTGCTTCTGAAAACCAGACCCCGCCCTGACCCTGACGCTTCCCATCTGAAACATCTGGGACAAGTTACTTTGCTTCTCTAGATCTCAGTTGTCTTGTCTGTAAAAGGGGAATAAAATGATCCTTCCCACAGCATTATTGTGAGGCTATGTAAGATGTAAGCATTTTAAATCTGTGAAATGCTACAGAGTAGTTATCACCGCCACTAATTGACTGTCTCCTTTCAGGCAAGGACGAAGTCCGAGCCAGGTTTCTTTCTAGTCCCATGGCCAAGTGCCATGGTCCTGAGGAGCATAGCACACATGGATCATGAGGATGGGAGTGAAATAGAAATGAATCTTGAGTTCTGTGCAAAGATCCCTTTAACTCTTTGATATTGTGGGATTCAGAAAGAGGGGGCGGCACATGTGGGCAGGAGGTATATGGGGAGGAGCAGTGGCTCCTTTGAGGCTGGCCAGTGGTGGCACCAGAGACTCAGCTCTCTCCCAGGTTACTGAATAGCAGAGGGCCAGATTATGTGGGGTTCAGGTAGAAGATGGATTTCCGAATACCTCAGGGTCTCTTCTGTGCGAAATGCAGGGGGTGCTCTCACACCTCCTCCAGGTTACTTCGACTACTGTCTGTACAGCAAATCTTTACTTTCCTTTAGTTCTTCTTTGGGAATCTTTCCTGCATCCTCAGGATCGGCAGCAATGGGTATTCCTAAAGGTAGACCTGACGCATCTGTTGCCATGAGCGTGGTGAGCCAGCGAGCATAGCTAACATGTGGCAGGAAGGGGAAGGAGGAGAGGCACTGTCAACCAGCACCGTATCCCCAGGACAACTAGTTCATTTCAGATAAGCCGGTGGCATTGGCTTTCTTGCTAATGTCAATCCATTTCATTGGAATTTGGGGAGAGGAGATGAGTTTCCTGCATTGGCTGGACACAGGAGGCTGTGTGCTCTGCTGTGCTGTTTACCAGCATTGCCCTTTTGCCCCTTGCTCTTCGGGGCCTACTGTTTGCTGAGGCCCGTTGTTTTCAGTTGCCTTTCATCGTAGATTGTAGCTTCTTTTCTCAGTCCTGCAGTGAGTTGGAGATGGTTTTGTTGAAGGTCTTGGAGTTATCTCTCCAGCTACAGGCCATGACTTCCAACCTAATTCTTTTTGTTATTTTTCATCTTTGAATAATTTCCAACCACAAATCCCCATTTCTATCTGTGGCCAGTTAGTGTAGTTGATGGCAACAAAAGTATAGGTTGGCGCGGTTTCAAGTTCTGAGCAAGTCAGTTATGCCACGGTTGGACAGAATGTCTCTAAAAAGTCCAGCCATAGAATCATCCAGCAATCCAGCAAATGCTGGGTATTGGCCACAGGGGCAAAGGATGAATATTTGGTCGGGATTTGTATAAATCCACCATCAGCATTGGAAAACCACTTTCTGGAGGAAGTCCCACTGATGGGTGTGTTGATAGGCATTGTACGGCCAGTGTAGCAGGCCAGTGCTTGTAAGGGGCTAGCCTCCTTTCCTAGCCCCTCACTCTGCCCCTGCCTCCTGCAGGAAGAGGTCAGCTTTTCCCACATTTGGTCCTGACTCTGTCCCTGCAAACTTGACTCATCCTAGTTACAGTTATTTGTTTATAGATTTGTTTTCCTCTACTGGATTAAAGGGAACAACATTTTTCTGTAAAGGGCCAGATAGTATTTTAGGTTTCCTGGGTCACACGTTCCCTGTATTGACTACTCACCTCTGCAATCATAGCAAAAACCCCCAAAGGTCAATATGTAAACAAATGGGTGCGGCCGTGTTCCAACAACAGTTTATTTATGGACACTAACATCTACATTTTATATCATTTTTACATGTCATAATCTGGAAGCAAATAATCCAAACTTATATTTGCCTCGTTCTTTACAGTTGAATAAATACTTTCATCAACATCATTTTATTTCATTCCTATGCCTGATAACCTCAGGGAATACAACGATCCTATTTTATTATGGATGGTGGAATTTTCCTAAGAGAGCATTTTGGCTTTTCTAAACCCATCATTCCAACACCGATTTTCCATGGTGTCCAAACAATCCCCCCACAGAAAATGCCTCACTAGTGTTTTTAGTTTTTTCTTTTTAAATTTTTATTTACTTTTGGAGACGTTGTGGGTAGTTTTGGTGACCTAATGATAAATCAGGTCTCTGTAACACACTTCAGCTTCTTGGTGACTATACTTCATACCTGTCAAGAGAGTAAAGTCTATCAATCCTTGTGAACATGAAGTAAGAGTGAACTCTGGAAATTCCATCAGTGGTTTAATCTCCAAAGGAAAGGCACGCCCTCCATGGGGGACAGATGAACCTCGGGGGCAGGTGGCCACTGTGCTGGCTATTGTCTATTGGCCACTCAGCCTGGATCTGTTCTCTACCCTTCTCAGCATGTTCTGTGTCCAGTTAGGTTTGATCAATGGGCAACATCAGTGGAATATCAGAGAATGAGAGGGAACAGAGACTGAAAGCTTCATTCCCCCACCTGTCCTGGGGGCTGCAGTGGCTGTGTCTTCCATGTGGAGCATTCCCCTGCCTGCCCTGGGTCTACATGCCCCTATTCTTCATTAGGAATACTCTCTTGCCTGTCCTGGATTTGCATGGCTCTATACTCCATGGAACCACTGCCCTTTCTGTCCTGGGTCTGCAATGGTTTTGCTATTTGTTTTCACACTAACTTTAGAAATCAACTCATTTAGTAAAAACCATCCTGTTGTTTTTTTATTGGGATTATGGTAAATTTATATATTAATTTAGGGAAATATCTTTTTTGTGTTTGCCCAAGTCTTTATTTCCGTCCTTCAGTAGCATTTAGGAATTGCATATTTTTATTAATTATATGCTTGGGTTTTTTTTTTATTAATTCACAAATGGGATCTTTTCTTTCATTATTTTTTTTTAGAAACAGTATCTCACTCTATTGCCCTGATTGGAGTACAGTGGCTATTCACAGACAAAATCAAGATGCACCGCAGCCTCAAACTCCTGGCCTCAAGCAATCATTCCACATCAGTCTCCTGAGTAGCTGGGACTACAGGAAATGTGCAACCTTGCCCAGCTCTTTCATCATATTTTAAAAATTCCATCAGCGATGTAATCTCTGCTTATTATAGAAGTTTTCACTCAACAATTTTATTGTATTCTATTAGATTGAATCTATTAGGTAAAATTATAATAATTTTACTTTCCATTTTCCAATTTTGTGTTTTTATTTCTTTCTCCTGTCTAATTGAAATTTTAGTACCTGTAGAACAGTTTTAAACAATAGTCATGATAAAGGACATCTTTTATTTGTTTCTGAATTTAAAGAGAATCTTCTTATCAAATAATTAAACTTCTAAATTGTTAGGTATTTAAAAAATCAAGAATGGATTTTGGATGTTGAGTTTTACCAACATTTTTCATTATCTATGGAGATTGTATCATATTTTTTCCTTTAACATTTCAGTAGGTACATTATATCAACAGATTTCCTTGATATATTGAACCATCCTTGAATTCTTGGGATAAAGCACTTAGTGTGACACATTACCCTTTCAGTATTTTTCTGAGTTCTATTTACTTATTGAGGTAAGAGTTCGTCTGTCCAAGATTGAGCTCCTAAAACATGGCTGCCAGAAAGAGCTGGTCTTTCAAGCTATGTGGAAACTGGTTACACTGTAGTGTTTAAGCATCAGTTCTGGTCAATTGCAAGGCCTGGATCCCAACTCCTGAATGTGCCAGGGTAGGGGCTGGTATTTCCCTAAACATGAATGCTGAGATGATGATAAATCCTGCCATTACATTGCTCCTTTATCAACTATAGCTGGAAGATTTAAAGCCCAAGGTTTGCAAGGGATCAATCTTTCTCTCACCAGAGGCAGAGGATACAATGCTTCCTTTCCAGACTCCATGAGCCATGAGCTGGTAGGCTACAACAGAAACCAAGGTTATACAGTATTATGTTGGTATTGCATTTTAGCCCCTGATTACACTAAGTAAGGGCTGATCCCTCTCTAGTAATGCAGCATAAAAGCCCCTCAACCTGACAGTCAGGATCCCTCTCCCCAGTCTCATATCTGGCTCCACCAGGTTGCCTGTTATGCTTCAGACAGCATGGATAACAAAGGATCACATGCTTGCCTGAGAATGCTGAGTATTCATTATTTCCTGTACACACTGCTTCAGTGGGTCATCTGCCCTTATGTGCACTATTTTGTGTGTGTTTTCTCCATGGGTATTCACAAATGAAATTGGCCTGTATTTTTCTATTATGCAATAATTTATGAGAGGTTTTGTTATCAATGTCATGCTACTTGCACAGAAAGAAAACAACTGTTCTGAAACAAATTAAATAGCAATAGAGTGACCTAATCTTTAAGGCTTGATAGAAATCTGTGGGAAATGTCCAGATTTGATGCATTTTAGGGAGCAGATCTTCATTAATTTTAATTCTTCTGTGTTAATTGGTCTGAGTAGATTTTTCTGCTTAGGGATCAATTTTGATAATTAATATGCATTTATTTGTATAACATTTTAACCTTAGTCTCTTATAATTTTAAATTTTTATTCTGTATTCACATTATTATTTTTAGTTTTTTTATGTTTGCATTTCTCTCTTTATTCATTCCAATATTTTTTGATATGAGATTTACTAAAACCAACAACTGAGTTTATTTATGGGTATCACTGATTTCCTTTTTTAAAATTGTTTCATTTCTGTTTTTATCCATAGAAATTACTTCTTTCTACTCTCCCTACATTCATTCTGTTATTTTTTTCTCAAGTTCCTAAAATACATGATTAATTTACTCATCTTCCATACTTTGTTTTTAACAATGTAAACATCTAAAGCTACTATTTTTTCTGAGCACTGCTTTACTGGTACTCCATAGGTGTGTGTGTATATATATATATATATATACACACATATACACACACACACACACATATATATATATATATATATATACACACATATATATATAGTTCTTATTATCATTATTTTCTAAATATTCTGCAATTTAGATTTTGATTTTTCAGTGATGGAAGAATTTAAAAAGAGTTTTCAAAAATGTTTTTAGTGGTGGTTGTATTTTGTTTATATGTTTTCTCCTTCCTTCCTTCTTTCCTTCCTTCCCACCTTCCTTCCTTCTTCTCTCTCTTTCTTTCTTTCATTTCTTTCTCCTTCCTTCCTTCCTTCCTTTCCTTCCTTCCTTTCTTCCTTCCTCTTTTTCTTTCTTTCTTTATCTTTGATGGAGTCTCACTCTGTCACCCAGGCTGGAGTGCAGTGGCACAATCTCAGCTCACTGCAACCTCTACCTCCCAGGTTCAAGCAATTCTCCTGCCTCAGCCTCCCAAGTAGCTGGAATTACAGGCATGCATCACCACGCCCAGCTAATTTTTGTATTTTTAGTAGAGACGGGATTTTACCCTGTTGGTCAGGCTGGTCTCGATCTCCTGACCTCAGGCGATCTCCCCGCCTTGGCTTCCCAAAGTGCTGGGATTACAGGCGTGAGCCACTGCACCCAGCCCTTTGATTTGTTTTCTAGTTTCTAATTTTATTATTAGCTTCTCATTTTATTGAATTATGATAAAAATGTTTGTATTTTTTAACTTAATAAAAATTGACGTTTTCTGTCTGCCTGACTATAGTCCAGTTTTATGACTATTACTAGGTCATCTGGGAAAAGGATGCGCTCATTCTCTAATTTCAGAGTATAGCATCTGACATACAGCAATTAGATCTGCTTCATTATTGGTTTAGGTCTTTCATTTGACATTGTATGTGTGCGCACATGTGCTTGAGCTAACATGAACCAAGTTTCCAATTGTCGGTAAATTTCTGCATATTTCTTCTTGCATTTCCTGTGGGTTTTACTCCATCAGTGTTGCTGTGCTGTACAGTGCAGATTCATAACAATTATATCACCATTGGGGATTGCAAACTCCGGCATTTTAAAGTGTGTTTCTTTGTGAATTGTATGATCCTACCACTTAAAGCACGTGTTTGAGGGCATATTTTTATAGCATAGCTATTCTGAAAACACAAACCAACCAAGGCCAAGGAAAGACAAGAGCCTGACTCTTTTAAATTTATGAAGATAGCACTAAAATTCCTGCTACAGAGTGAGCTTCCTCGGTCTCAGAAAATGGCTTCAGTTCAAGTAGCAGGATCTTTTAGAAAAAAATTCTATGTTTGCATGTATTTGAACCTGTCTGACCAACAGCAACAACAGAAAACACAACACGATGTAAAGAGCACATTCCTCACAACTGATCATCTAACCGCAGAGGGAATTTCACTTCCTTCCTTCTTCACCACTTCCCCTTTTCTTCCCAACCCTCGTCCCCTCTACCTTCTCTCTTGCTGTCTCCTGACTTATATCCCCTGAATAAATGTGCTTTTTCCAAGGAAGATCGCTCCTGGCTCCTGCTCTCTCGCAGCTACTGACCATTTGAACTCAGGACGCTGGGTCCACTGGTGATTAGGTGTGGGCTCCCAGAAGTGACAAAAAGCCCATCTGGGCTGCGGGATCTTTAAACTCCAACACTTCACACATTTAACTTCTCACCCTTGAGAGTCTGTCATCTAAGAGTTTTATTTTTCTACTCCCACTCTGTGCCACTCCATCCTGTAGGCTCATTTTGCAGAAGCAGCAAAATTCAAGCCCGACAGGTAATCCCATCTCTCCAGATTAGATGAGCTCGAAACAACTTCTTGGCCCTGACATGTTGTGCAGAGGCACACAGCCAACTTTTGAAAGCACAAGTAGGGGAAATTTGGAAATGGAGAAAGAGTGATGTCTCATGACTGTTACTATGATTTAGATTAACACATCTTTGGCTTGGGCCCTGGAAGTTGGATTATCTTACAAGGACGTGTACCAACACAGAGGCTGCAGAACACTTAACTATAATATACAAGGCATACAGTGACCAGGATGGGCAAAGGCTCCCTGGCAGGCAACACTTTATACTAGGGCACGTAAGTATCAGAGCAAGAGCACAGAACAGTCCTGGAGTGCTTCTAGTTGGGTCAGATCACCATAGATTTGGAACAAAATTAGTATCTTGGAGTTTATGATGACTGGGATATAAATGCACCTATTAGGAAAATAGCCTAGAGGTTTTAGAAACCAGAAGCCATTGAAGGTTACAGATGTTTTAGAATTTTATGATGAGACATAACCTATGAAATTTTTTGTTTGGGGCATTTTAGCAAGTTATTAACTCAAGAATAGATAAACATCCAGATTATTGGAAAACCTTGGTGATGTAATTTCAGGGTCACTTTGCCACGTTAACTCATGGAGTGTCATCACAGCAGGGAGCTGGGCAAGGTCCTTCTTGTTTACTTAAGTATAATGGCTGAATTTTGGAAATAATGAACCAGTATGCTTGAAATCAATCCACAGCAACATTCTAAAACACATCGCTAAATTAATATTTACCAGTAGATCTCATGCATGAAAGAGCAGACCCATCATTTCTGTTTTGGACGGGATTGCAATGACAAACTTATAGATGGGAACAAAGAGCTAGCCCTTCACTTCAGAATTGCTGCAAAAACATCAAAACATTCTCATTTGATAGTCAAAGACCAATGAAGATATAGACAGATGGTTTCAAAGTTTGTTAAATATCTTTGCTAAATAATATTAGTAACGGCCCTTGTCAGCTGGAAGAGACAGCCTAACTCACCACCTAACTGCCTGCCAAAGTGGGGAAGCAACAGTGTAAAGAAATTAAAAGTGCAGGTTCTGGAATGAGATGAACTGGATTTTGAACCACATGCTCTCTGCTTTGGCCTTGAAATGTTATTTTACTCCTTCCTCCTGCAGCGCCCTCTGTTGACAGAGCTGGGCATTTTGTCAAGAGAATATCAACAGGGACCAGCTCCAGCATTGCAAGACAGGCAAAGAAGAGTGTGTTTGGAGCCAAAGTGACATCTGCCACAAGCTGGGTGCTGTTTTCCACAGGACCTCATACACCACTCTAAGGACTTTTACAAGAGCAAGAGGGCTTTGAGCAGAAGAATGACACGACCTTATTCGTACTTTCAGGATGATTCTGGTTCCTCAGCTGAGAATGGACCAAAGGAAGGCAAGGTGGAAGCTGGTGAGGAGACTGTTGTGATAATATTGTAATAAGAATTTAGCAGGCTGTTTAGCATTTATGTAATAAAGATATTCCTATGTGACTATTATGATATCTTGCCTAACTATCACTGCTAACTCTAGGGCTGAATAAAAAATAAGTATTTTTTAAAGAACAGTAAAAAAATCAATCACCACAAAATACATGCTGACTTTTATGGTAGGTAATTATGATTATATTGCATTATAAACTCAAAGTAAACCAAATCAAACAGATATTTGCAGTGTTGACTTTTTTGGCAAAGTAATTTCTTAACATCTCTATTTTTTTAAATTATTGAATCTTTTCGATTAGTAATACATTCACATGGTTTTCAAAATAAAACAAAGATATGCAAACGTATTCAGTAAAAAAGTCTTCTTTCTGCCTTTATCCACTATGTATCCTGTTCCCATAAAATTTTTGTTTGCAGTGGACTGGACAAATAAAATGTGGTACAGGCTGGATGCAGTGGCTCATGCCTGTAATCCCAGCACTTTGGCAGGCTGAGGCAGGCAGATCACTTGAGATCAGGAGTTTGAGACCAGCCAGGCCAATATGGTGAAACCCCAATTCTACTAAAAATGCAAAAATTAGCTGGGCGTGGTGGCAGGCACCTGTAATCCCAGCTACTTGGGAGGCTGAGGCACTAGAATTGCTTGAACCTGGGAGGTGGAGGTTGCAGTGAGCTGAGATTGTGCCACTGCACCCCAGCCTGGGTGACACAGCGAGACTCAGTCTCAAGAAACAACAACAAAAAAAGAAAATGTGGTCCATACATGCCATGGAATGCTATGCAGTCATAAAAAAATGAAGTCATGTCCTTTGCAGCAACACAGATACAGCGGAGGCCATTATCCTAAGCAAATTAATGCAGAAACAGAAAACCGAATATAACATGTCCTCACTTATAAGTGGGAGCTAAACGTTGGGTGCTCATGGACACAAAAATGGTAACAATAAACACTGGCAGTTTCAAAAGAGGGGATGAAAGGAGGGGAGTGGTTGAAAAACTACCTACTGAGTACTATGTTCACTACTTGGATGACTGAATCATTAGTCCAAATCTCAGAATCAAACAGTATACCCTCATAACACATGTGCACATGTACCCTCTGAATCTAAATTAAAAAATACAAACTTTTATTTGTTTTTTCGTATCTCTTTCCAGAGTTTTTAAGTATAAGTGTTAGCAAACACAAGCATACGTTATTATCTCCCCTTTCAGTTTTACACAAAAGGAACATACTATGCGCACAGTTTTGTTCACCTTGTTTCTTCCACAAATTTGCATATCTGGATATATTTCCGTATCATATGTATACAGAGCCTCATTAAAAAAAAAAAACCTGTATGTACCATACTGTATTTAAATGATCCTTACTAATGGAAATTTTGGATGTTTCCCATCTTTTGTTATCACAAACAATGCTGCCATGAGTTACCTTGTAGATATATGTCAGTTTCTTGCACGTGTGCAAGCATATCTATATATAGGTCAGTTACAGAAGTGAATTACCGGGTTAAAGGGCAATATGCATTGGAAATTTTGATAGCTGTTGCCAAATAGACCCTCACTGGGGCTGTAGCACTCTCCCCACTAGGCGTGAGAGTGGTTTCCCTACAGCCTCTACCACGGGGAAAGATGAACAACTTTTGGATTTTTACCAAACTGATTTATGAAAAATTACATCTCAGTGTAGTTTTATTTTGTATTTCTCTGATAGTAAGTGCAGTGAGCCTCTTTTCTTATGTTCGACAGACAAGTGTTTTCCTTTTTTTTTTTTTTTTTTGAATTGCCTGTTCATATCCTGCGCATTTTTCCAATGGATCATGGATCTTGGCTCTGTGTTTTCAACGCAATTGAGACAAGTTAAGCACTATATATTATTTTGGGTCTAAAAAATCCCATTGCCTTTTTAATGTTGTAAAACTTACAGTAAGTCTGCCATTTTAATACTAGTAAATATGTCTTATTATACTACAAAATAGTCTTTGTTCAGAGGCTGAAATTAGCAGTTTCAAACATGGCTCATATGTATGTGTATGTGTGCATATAATGATGTCCTTCTTATAAAAGTCACATGAGGTCATAAAACTTTACTCCAGAAAGGGAAACTGAACTCAAATGAGGTCTCTGAAATATAGCTATTCTGAGGCTTACACATAAGGTCCCAGATTAGCCTAAGCATCACTCACTTGAAGGGGATAACTTTTTAAATATTTTAAGTCCATATGTTGAACAGTTTCCAGTCTAAATCATTAATATCAAACCAGATTCCTGCGTTGGCTATTCAATTAGTGTACAGTGAATTATATGTGTATTAAACTCCATTTTATTAATGATTTTTAAAAGCACAGTAGACATCGTGAAATAGAATGTCAGAGCTAGAAAGACCTCTGTCATCTTGTCTAAGCCCCTTGTTTTTACTAAGCTATTAATATAGGCTTTGTTTTTCACATCTCTCTCTCTATTTTTCTTCAACTTTTAAAATGTTTTTAATACCTGTCACCCTAACATCTGGTTATAAGTTCCCCCGACTTCCATGTTGTATAGACAAAATCTTTCTTGCCTAGTTCTTGGCTACTCCAAATTTCAGTGGTCACTAGAAAAAGTTCTCGGCGGCAGAAGGCCCAATTGTTTAAGTGGATAAGCTTCAGTTTCCCCATGGGTCAATGAAGGATTTTTGATTAGAAGTCCTCTAAAGTTGCCTAAGATCCAACCACATGTAGGTCTCTGAGAGAATAGGATGGATTCTTCTACTTTCCCTAAGGAAAGGGCTGCTCTGCTTTGGGGCAAAGTTAATATTTCTGCGTAGCTTTGTTACATTCTATTTCCTGAGGTCATAACAGTCTGGGTTCCAATTACATTCCTACAATAATGAGCCTGTTACAGTAAATGAACATTTTCAAGTGCAACTGAATAACCACCTATTGAGTGTGCTGGCACCTAATAATTTTCCCCTTGGCAGAGGAAAGAAGTGGGCATTTGGGTAATGGGAGGTAGTTTGTGAAATGTGATAGAGAAAAGGATGATGAGAATCTGAAGCAGCTCTCCACACCTTGCAGGGCTCTGCTTAATCGAGGCAGTCAGGAGATGAAGGCGATGGGACCTTTCTGCGAAGGTTGGAGGCCCCTGACTCTGTACCACTTCAGGGTTGGCACTAACCTGACCCCATGAGTCATCTGATCCAAGTTTGTCTCCTTTCTCCTTTTAAAGTTGTGATTGGTATCAAATGACAAACCAGTATCCTGACTCTGTTAGATTAGAGCTACCTCAAAGAAAGGGGCTGGATCAAGAAGCCTGTGTCGGGAGAGTAAGCCTTAGCAAGAGATATTTTTTAAATGGTAAAACCACGATTTTCAACAAAGCGTGCTCTATGTAACAGTATTTATTGCCCTTTGGCTTTGTGGTATTTTCATATGGTTTTTATCAAGGCAACTTTGTGACTGGACATACACAAGGCAAGCGTTCTGTTCAAACAGCAAAAAGAACGCTGGTTCGTGACCATCAGCATAGCAAGTCCTGATGGAGGAATTCCCCTCAATAAGAGATGAGGCCAACCCAGGACAGAAAGGAGGAACAACATCAGAGCATTGTCATCCACAAATATCTATGCATATTTTTTTCTTACCAAACAATTCCTAATATTTCAAACTTCCACATCCTATTGGAAAGAACCATATGTCTATTCTGGCCCCACAACTCTCTCTGTGAACTTGTACAAGCGCCCTATCTGCTCTGTATCAAGGTGGAATACCCAAGCTCAATCAAGTAGTAGCTCCATTTACAAATACTGTGCTCGAGGCTAGACGTGGTATTGTTGCTAGAGCGGATTCATGGGACCTCAGGTCCACGGTATCCATTTGGTGGATGTATTTTCTGTTCCTATCAGGAAAAAGAAAAAGGATCAGACACGATTTGTATTCACATGAAAAAGACAACAATATGCATTCATATTTTTGTCCCAGAACCTTGTTAGCTTTCCTGCCCTCTGTATTAGTCCAAGGAAATACAGACCACTGGACATCCTACAAAATATTATGTTGATTTTTTTTAACTTGATGACATCGCACTGATTGGCCAGGACAAGCAAGACGTGGCTAGTATATTGGTAAGATACACGTGTTTCAAAGGGTAGGGGATCAGCCACATACAAATTCAGGGGACTACCATTTGAGGAAAGTTTTCAGGGGTTCAATGGTCAGAGGGGTTGTCCAGGTGTGCCCTCCAAAGTAACAGACACACTGCTACATCCTGCATTCCTACCATAAAGGAAGTACATTGCCCATGTGGCCTCTTGGAGTTCTTCAGGCAACACTGCACACTAAGGATGTGCTCTGGGCCCTGTATCAGATGGCATGGAAGGCTGCCAGCTTTAAATGGGGCCTGAAGCAAATCCAGACATCCCATGGGGGCCATACGAGCTGGCACAGATCCTGTGGTATCAGAGGTGTCAGTGGAGCCAGATGTTGTGTGAATTTCAGCTCGTGCCTCTGGGGTGCTGGAGCAAGGCCATGCAATTGCATCCACAGTGATGCACTGCACACCTTGTGAGAGACAGCTCTTGGCATGTTACCAGGCTCTGGGGGAGATGGAACACCTTTGGCCATAAGACAACCGCCCACTACAAGCTCATTCTTCAGACCCGTTAAGTCATAATGTTGGCCCGGTGGCCATCCATCATCTGATAAAGATGGCCCATCTGAATCAAGTCTGAACAGGACCAGAGGAACAGCAAGCTGCATGAGCAGGTAGCCCAGACTCACATGTCACCAACCCTAGCTCATCCCTGTGGCCGGTGGGATCCTCTATGACCAGCTGGAGGAGAAACTTAGTTGGAGAGAGACCATTAAACTTGGATTGTGGGTGCAAGTTAGAAGTAGTGGCTGCATTGCGGTCACTTTAAGGAGTGGCCCTGGAGACAGGGAAGAAGGAAAAGTCTCCCAGAGGGCAGAGTTGTGAGTGGTACACCTGGTCACCCACTGTACATGGAAGGAGAAGTGGCCTGAAGTGCAAATATATGGTTTTCTGGGCTATAAGAAATGGTTTCACCAGCTGGTCAGGGGCCTGGGAAGAGAGGGAAGACAAGATCAAAGACCAGGAGGTCAAAGACAAGGACGTCTGAAGTCATGGTGTGCAGCTGGGGAGGGGACACAAGGAATTCAGCTTTTGTATTGCTTGCTGGTGTCTACCATAAACCATACACTGCATAAGGAAGGAAACAAATGGCCCAACCGGTTCTGGCTGACCAGGCTTTGTCCCTGAAGCTAGTACAATGAGCATGCAACTAGAGCAGCCCTGGTGGGTGCAAATGCTTGAATTTTTACTTACCAAGCTAGTCCAGCTACTGCTGCCTCTGAATGGCCAGTGTGCCAGCAATGCAAAGCTATGCTGGGCTCCCAATATGATGCTGTGTTTCAAGGAAACCAGTCAGCCTCTTGATGCAAGATCTTCCATCCTGAAAGAGCAGGCAAGTTGTCTTAACAGAAGTAGATGCCTCTTCAGATACGGTTTGCCTTTCCTGCCTCCAGGGCCTCAGTCAGCGAGACTATCCACGTGCTCACAGAATGCCTGATCCACGGGTATGGAACCCCACACAGTGCAGCATTCAACCAGGGGGCCCACCTCGGAGCGAAGGAGATGCAGATGGGATTCCCTGGTTGTATCACTTCTACGTGCTCCAGAAACCAGTACCAGAATAGCCTTCTAAAGGCGAAACTGAAGCGTCAGCTCACTGAAGGGATAGGGTACCATCCTTCGGGACACCGCATAGGTATTAAATCAGCAGCCCTTGTATCGCGCATGCTGTTTCCCCAGCAGGGGGAAGAAGGGCTGCTGTTCCGCAACAAAGGCGGCAGGAGTATGTGCCGCACTCAGGCCATCCACCCAGGGGCCCAGTTATAACTGGGAATGGAAATGTGCAGCAACTCTAACCTGAAAAGGACACAAAAACCAAGGGCTCAGATGCCTTAGAAATAAAGGTTTGAGTCACACCACCAGGCCACTAAGGCCACCATGGTAGCCATGAATGAAGGGAATTTATAATGGATAGAGGAGAAGGGCTGATGAGTATCAATTGTGGCAAGTAGCAACCCCCTGCCGTGGTGAGGGTGTGGTTCACTCATGCATTAGTCGGGCTTCTCTGGAGAAACAGAACCAATAAGAGAGCAAGAGAGAGAGAGAGAGAGAGAGAGAGAAAGAGAGAGAGATTTATTACAAGGAATTGGCTCACAGGATTACGGAGACTGAGAAGTCCCTTGATTGGCTGCCTATAAACTGGAGACTCAGGAAAGCTGATGGCATAACTCGGAAGAGATGTCCCTGTTTAAGCAGTGAGACAGGAGAAAAGGAGTAAATTTCTCCTTTCTCTGCTTTTTGCTCTATTCAAGGCCTCAGTGGATTGGAGAATGCCCACTCACACTGGGAAGGGCCATCGACTGAGTCCACTGATTCAAGTGCTAATCTAATTTGCTAATCTCAGAGACACATCCAGACACAATGTTTAATCTGGGCATCCCATGACCCAGTCAAGTTGACACACAAAATTAACCATCACATTCCAATAACCTCCGTCTACTAAGTCATGTCTCAGGAACAGCTCCCCTGGATCAGGGAGTAGCCGCTCCCCATTACATGCATGGAGATGTGGATTCACATCCATCACAGTGATATATCACTTAGAGGTCTCCTTCAAGAAAATCTGCTGCAGAAGGCACAGTTGACTGACTGTGAACTTGTACAAGCCCCAGTTCCTTTGGATCCACCATGGTGATCATGTTGAGCCTGTGTTTACCCCAAACTACACCCAGCCATTGGTTAAGCATGGCAGAACAACTAAACCTGGCTCATTCCTGCCAGAAATGGGACCCTAACCATGGGCAACTTTTACTCAAAGACTCCTCATCAGCTTGCCCAAGACTTTCTCTGATTTTCAGAGGACCTGAGCTGGTGCAGGTTACAGATACCTGCAAAGACAAGAAAGTTAGTTAAACATGAAGTTTGTCTTCAGCTTTGAAAGAAAGGGTATTATCCTATCTTATATTTTACATGTGTAGTGATCAATTTAGAGAAGTTTTTAGTTTGTGGAGATACAGTCATGTTTGTGGTTAAGAGCATGGCTTCTACAGTCACACCCCCCTAACTTAGTCACTGATGAGCTCTTTGACTTTGGACGAGTTGTTTATTTCTTCCGTGCTTGGTTTCTTTATATGAAAACTGGGTATATCAGCCAAGGTTCAGTCAGGGGATAGAAATTACACAAGGTATTGATTTGCATCTCCCTGACGATTTGTGATGTTGAGCATGGTATACCTCAACATAAATTCTCGATAGTTCGCAATGTAGAGCACAATATACTTGTTGGCCATTTGTATGTCTTCTTTGGAAAAATGTCTGTTCAGGTCCTTTGCCCATTTTTAAATTGGGTTATTTGCGTTTGTGTTTTTACTATTGAGTCATATGTATTCCTTATACATTTTAAGTGTAACTCCCCATTGGATGGATGGTTTACAAATATTTTCTCTGACTCTGTAGTTTGCCTTTTTATTTTGTTTATTGTTTCCTTTGCCATACAGAAGCTCTCTAGTTTGAGGTAGTTCCACTTGTTTATTCTTGCTTTTCCTGCCTATGCTTTCGGTATTCAAGAAATCATTGCCAAGAGCAATGCCAAGGAAATTTTCCCCTATGTTTTCCTCTAGCAATTTTATGATTTCAGGTCTTACATTTAATTCTTTAATTCACTTTAAGTTTATTTTTGTGTGTGGTTTAAGATAAGATCTAATTTCATTTGTTTGCATGTGATTAACCAGTTTTCCCAGCATTGTTAACTGAAGAGATTCTCCTTTCTGCATTGGTAACTTTGTTGAAGATTAGTTAGCTATACCTGTAGGGGTCTATTTCAGGTTCTCTATTCTGCTCCATTGGTTTATGTGTCTGTTTTTATGCCAGTAGCATACTGTTTTAAGTACTATAGCTTTGTAATGTAATTTGAAGTCAGGAAGTATGACGCCTCCAGGTTTGTTCTTCCTTCTTAAGATTGCTTCAGCTATTTGGGGTCTTTTGTGGTTCCATATGCATTTTAGAATTATTTTTTCTATTTCTTTGAGAAATGTCATTGAGATTTTGATAGAGCTTGCACTGAATCTATAGATCACATTGGATAGTACAGATATTTTAACGGTATTAATTCTTCCAATTCATAAACATGCAATATCTCTTCATTTATTTGTGTCTTCTTTAATCAAAACCACAGTGAGACGTCACCTCACACCTGTTAGAAAGGCCATTCTCAGAAAGTCAAAAGATACAGGTATGGTGGCTCACACCTGTAATCCTAGTATTTTGGGAGGCTGAGGTTAGTGGATCACTTGAGCCCAGCAGTTTGAGACCAGCCTGGGAAACAGGGCAAAACCCCATCTCTACAAAAAAAAAAAAAAAAAAAAAAAGTGAGGTGGAAGGATCAATCAGCCTGGGGAGGTCAGATCTTCAGTGAGCCATGATGATGATGCCACTGCATTCCAGGGCAACAGACTGAGACCCTGTCTCAAAAAACTGAAAAATTAAAAATAGAGCCATTATGTGATCCAGCAATCCCCCTTCTGGCTATATATATAAAGGAAATAAGATCACTAACTCAAAGAGATATCCATACTTCCCTGTTCCTTGCAGCATGATTCACAATAACCAAGATATAGAAACCACTTAAGTATTTGTCAACTGATAACAGATAAAGAAAATGTGGCATACATACACAATGGAATATTATCTAGTCTTAAGAAAGAGGGAAATCTTGACATTTGCAACAACATGGATGAACCTGGAAGACATTCTGCTTAGCAAAATAAGTCAGACACGGAACAGCAAGTGCTGCATTGTCTTACTTACATGTAGGCTCTACAAAAGTTGAACTCATGGAAACAGAGAGTAGAATCGTGGTTCCAGGGACAGAGGGTTGGGGCAAATGAGAGGTTTCGCAAAGCATATAAACTTTCCATTATAAGATAATAAGTTTTGGACATCTAATGTATAGCATGATGGCTATAGTTAACAATGATATATTTTATATTGGAAATTTGCTTATAGAGTAGATCTTTGGTGTTCTCACTCCACACACATGCAAGTAACTACATGAAGTGGTGAATGTGTTAATTAGCTTGATTGTGGCAGCCATTTCACAATGTATATGCATTTCAAAACATTGTGTTGTGCACCTTAATAGATACACTTTTTATTTGACAATCATACTTCAAAAGATGGGAAAAAAACAGATACATACAAGGTACTTTCTGGCTTAAACAACACAGTTCTGGAGGCAAGAAGTCTAAGGTCAAGGTGCAGGCAGGATTGGCTCCTTCTGAGGCCTGTGAGGGCCAATTTCTTCCACACTCCTCTCCTAACTCCTTGTGGTTTACTGGTAACCTTTGGTGTTCCTTCGCTGCTCTCTCCTTCAGCCTCACAGGGCAGCTGTTCCTGTGTGCATCTCTCTGTGCTCAAATCTCTTCTCTTTACAAAGACATCAGTCATATTGGACTAGGATACACCCTAATGACCTCATCTCAGCTTCCTAATTACATCTTCTATGACCCTATTTTCAAATAACGTCACATTTGGAGGCACTACGATGTTAGATTTCAACATACGAGTGTCACATGGGACCGAATTCCACCTATAACAGGCCAAATAGAATCAAAAGAGATCTCTAAGTAGGATGTGGAACTTGGCTGGTGCTTATATCTCTGCAATCAGAGGATGGGTTCCTTTGGCCTGCAACCCAGATCCCCTGGGAGGGGACACAGGTGCTGATGCTGGTAACTCAGAGGGGATGCAATGACACTGATTCTGCAAATATTGAAAAAACTTCAAATGTGATTCAGCTGTTGCTACAAGAAGAAATCACAGCTTCCAGATTGAAAAAGTCATGTTGGGATGAAACTCACAATTGTGGGCAAACAGGAAGCCAATAGAAAGGAGCAGATCCCTTCTTCTTTCTCCTCCTTCTGGTCTCTCCCCAGCTACACAGTGTGCAAAGCCTAACAGGGAGCGAGCTGGAATGCAGACTGTAGTTTGCAGGGCCCTTGCTGCAGCGAGACAGAAAGGCTGGAAGGAGGAGATTGGGGTGGGAGCCAGGCGTACAGTCTACCCCTTTGTCCGCTCACCTTCCAGACACACCCTCTTCTATTTGTAATTCCAAACTATGGCAAAACCAACTCAGTTTTCACCTGATGACAGGCAACTATCCTTTGAACAAGCAAAGATGTTTCTACCCTCTCCACAAAATGAGGAAAAGCAGCAGTCATGTCCAGCTCTGGGAGCAGGCGGGGAAAGGCACACCATCCATCTCTGTCTATGCTAATCAGTCCTCAGATTCAGCAACAATCCCACCTGCATGTGTTGTTACTTAAAGATTAGACTGTCAAGTTGCCTTACATCAAAACTTATGTAAATCAATAATATTTCTATAAATACATTAAAAATACATGTAGCTGCTACCATCCCTGTAGCTGTAACTGATCATGAGATGATAGTTGGTATGTTTTTAAACATCTTTATTGATGTATAATTCACATATCATAAAATTCGACCGTTTAAGTGTACAATTCAGTGGTTTTTCATATAATCACAAAGTTCTGCAATCATCACCACAAACATTCTAATCATCCCCAAAAGAAACCCCATACCCACTAGCAGGCAATTCCCATCCTACCCTCCTCAGAGTCCCTGGCAACCACTACTCTATTTTCTGTCTCTGGAAAGACATGTGCCTATTTTGGACGCTTCATAGTTTGTATAAATGAAATCATATGATATATGACTAGCTTCTTTCACTTAGCGCAATGTTTCCAAAGTTCTAGAGCTTTCCTCATAGCTGATGCTTATAATAATTTAATAAATGGCACACTGGGTAATAATAATACTCATTCCATAGAATTGTTATGCAAATTAAACAAGTTAATACATGTAAAACTCTTAGAACAATGCCTGACATAATTAGTGCTTAATAAATTAGCTATTATTGGTTGTTTCACGTGGTATAGAAATATTTATGGAGACAACAATAAATGTTATGTTCTGGCTTTACTGAAAAATCAACAGATGTTTTTTAAGAAACAGGTACATGTTTAAAAGACAAACTGGTGAGCACCAACATGCTTGATGCGCATTGAGATTTGTCAAGTTCCCAAGTTTCACGATATATTTTCTAGCACAGGGTAAGGTCAACATACAGCTACTCTACTCACTCTGTAGGAGGAAATGTAGGACAACCCTTCAAGTTATTGCATTCTAATATTCCACTTCAAAGCACGGGTACCCCAGATGTGTTCCTTATATTGAAACTAAAATGTGTATTATAGTTGTGCTTTTCTCACCTTAGGTTTTTCTCTCCCCCAGATTAGCTTGCTGCAGTCTGAGGATTTGTAATTACTAATATTATAGAACTGAGGAGGGTGCTCAGGTATACTCTCTTTGGAAAGTTAATCAGGCTAGAAAGCACCTAAATCTCAGTGCTGTTCTATCACTAACTCAGAGTCGTTTGGGGGGATTGCTCGTTTCCTATGCAAGAGTTCCTGGTGCCTGCAGGAGCACCTGGTGGACTCATTTGAGTGGCCTGCTGACCTCTGAGGAGGCCTAACCCTAACCTGATGTAATATTTACATTTAGTAAAGGGAGTCTAGTTTGTTTTTATAATATATTTGTGTATTTAAAAGAATTCAACTGGGGAGTTTTAACGAGTACAGAATTTCAGCTTTGGGAAGGAATAATAGGCTTGCAGACGGACAGCGATGATGGTTGCACAATGTGGTAACAGCAGAAGGGGTAGCATGTACTTAATGCCTGCAAACTGTTCACTTAAAAATGACTAAGATGGCACACTTTATGTTTTGCGTATTTATCATAATGGTTAAAAGAAACAATTTAAATAAGGGCATTGAGGCAGACATAGACAGATATGTTTGCTCCACTAATTAAATTGCTTATACTTTTTTTTTAATGGAATCTCACTCTGTCGCTGAGGTTGGAGTACAATGGTCTGATCTCAGCTCACTGCAACCTCTGCCTCCTGGGTTCAAGTGATTCTCCTGCCTCAGCCTCCCAAGTAGCCCGAATTACAGGCACCCGCCGCCACACTCAGCTAACTTTTGTATTTTTAGTAGAGATGGGGTTTCACAATGTTGGCCAGGACGGTCTCGGTCTCCTGACCTCATGATCTACCCGCCTCAGCCTCCCAAAGTGCTGGGATTACAGGTGTGAGCCACAGTGCCAGCCCAAATTGCTTATACTTTCGAAGGCCACTTCCTCATTTGTAGAACAGATAGCATTTTCTCCCTAATAAAGTTGTTTCAAGGGTTAAGTGAAGAATATATATACACACACACAGCAATAAAAACAGCGTCTGACATGTAGGTAAACTCAGTGTTACTATAAACAAGCTAAGTGGCCATGCTGTTATAGAGAAGAAAAAGTAATATCCTTGCCTCATCCATTGCAAGCTTCATGGTTGAGTCTCCAATAAGAAAAGACAGATTGACAAGAGAAAAGCATAATACATATACTTAAGTTTTACATGACACAGGAGGCTTCAAAAATGAAGACCCAAAGAAATGTGGAAATCTGTGTATTTTTAGGAACAGTCGTGCAGAAGTATGACTGGAGGACAAAAGGGTAGGATCTAATGGTAACAACTAGGGGGAACGTAAGGCTTGTTTGTTCAGATTCTTCTTGGTGTTGGTGTCCCTGTGTGACATTCCTTCCTGTCTCCAGGAGAAGAGCGAGGATGAAGGAGAAGGTCAGAGAGTGACCTTCCTAGGTCTCATGACGTGCTTCAGGGAAGAAGGGACTGGGAAAGGGAGAGGGGCCTTTCTGCTTCTGCTGTTTTCTCGGGTGCTGAGATGCCTATTTTGGGGTAGCATGTTCTGAACCCTGCCACTGTCACAGTCAGGCTCTCCACCTGGGCCCTGGATCCCATCTCTCACTTACACAAGGGCATCAGTCCAGCATCCATGGAGCCTCTTCCCTACATCATCAAATCTTCCTGCCTTACTGATCATTCATATAAACATGTGGACATGCTGTTATTTCTTCTGACCAGAGGAAAAAAAAAACCTCTCTCTCTGGACTGCAATTTTCATGCTAGCTATGTTCTACTTTGCTGTCTTTTTCGAGAAAACCTCTCAGAAATGCTGTCCACATTTGCTGTTTCCAATTCTTGTCCTCTCATTCTCTCTTAAGCTCCTCCAACTGGGCTTCTGACACCATCATTACTAAACCTGCTCTCTTAGAGGTCACTAATGATGTTCACATGGCTAAATCCAACGACGAAATCCTGATCTTATCAGCTGACTCCTCCTCTGACCCATTGGCAAGTTCCTCCTCTTGACACTCTTTCTGCCCTTGACTTCCAGAACACTCCAGGCTTTCCGCCTGCTTTAGCTGGCTACTATTTCTCTGTCTCTTTTGCAGATTTCTTCTCCCCTTCGGGACACAGCAGTTTGGTGTTCTGAACTGTTTGTCATTCACCCCTGGATGATGTGATGACTTATGTCTGTCAATTCCCAAATGTCTGTCCAGCCCAGATCCTCCCATAACTCCAGGCTCCTGTATCTAATACCTCCGCCTGAATTTCCAACAGACAGGTCCAATTTAGTACATCAAAAGCTGACCCCACAGTGAGTCTTCTCCATCTAGTTAATTGGTGACTCCACCCTGCCAGTTGCTTGGTCCAAAAATGTTAACTTATTCTTTACTCTCCCACCACGTAATCCAGTAAGAAATCATTTTGGCTCTGCCTTCTCTCCAAAAATATATCATAATCTGATCACCTCTAACTATTTGAGCCACCAACATGGCTTTCTTTGCTGGACTACTATAATCAGTTTTCCAGCTGGGAGTCCTAGCTCGCACCCCAGCCCCTTAAGTCCATTATCAACACAGCAGCCATAGCAGCTCCTTGAAAATGGAGCTCACACCATGTCATTCCTCTATTCAAACACTATTCCCAGTCTTTAAAAAGGTCCTCAAAGCCCTGACCCCACCCCACCACCTCTCTAACTCATGGAGGTCCAGTGTATTGCTCTTCTGCTGTTCCTCAGCATTTTGGGTATTGTCCATTCTCAAGGCCACTGCCTGGAATGTTCTTCTGCCCACAACCCATATCAATAACACCTTTACCTCCTTCCAGGTTTTGATCATTCCTCACCTTCTCAATGAGACGTGCGTGGCCTACTCTATTTACAATCACACCTTTTCCACAGCACTGACTTTGGGGCATACTAAATAGTTATTGTTAACCGTATTGCTCAAAGGACTGGGTATTGGTCTTTCGCTAGAATGTAAGTTCCACAGGATGATGGCTTTTGTCTGTTTTCTTCATTAATGTTTCTTATGCACAGAAACAAGGTCTGACACGTAGTTAATTGTCTCAAGAATACTTAATAATGAATGAATGAATAAAAACAGCTGTCAATTTCAGGTCTCTTCTAATTCTCTCATTTTGTGATAGTTCATATAATGTGATTTTGCATGTATGTTTGGATATTGTAATAACAGAACCTTTATTTTTATTAATTTAATGTGCATATTATATATATGTGTATATATATATATGTGTATGTATGTGTGTGTGTATATATATATATATATATATATATATATATATATAATATTGATCAAGTTTTCCTGAAAAGGGCCAGACAGCAAATATTTTTAGAGTTTGAAGGTCATGTACTATTTGTCGTGTGTGTGTCTGTATGTGTGTGTATGATGTACTAAATTGGACCTAAATTCAGGTGGAGGTGATAGATACAGGAGTCTGGGGTTATGGGAGGATCTGGGCTGGACAGAGATATTTGGGAATTGTCAGCCTATAGATGTAAGTCATCGGATCATCCAGGGGCGAACGTAAATAGAAAGGAGGGTAGGACCGAAGACCAAGACCCAGAACACTGAGCTGTTGTGTCCCAAAGGGGAGAAGGAACCCTCAGAAAAGATGGAGAAACAGTAGCCAATTAAAGCAGGCAGAGAGCGGGAAGTCAAGGGCAGAGACTGCCAAAGAGGAGGAAGTTGCCAGTGGGTCAAAGGAGGAGTCGATTGATAGGACTGGGACTTTGCCATTGGATTTAGCTGTGTGGACATCACTGGTGATCTCAAAGAGTGATGGTGTCAGAAGAGAGACAGATACATCCCCCAAATCTTTACATTCTTAGCTTGTGGGCTGTTTACAAATATCTGCAGACTCATATATTATGATTAACATAATTAACTTCATTATTGCACGTATGAACTATTTCCCATATGTTACTAGTAAAATTCTATTCAATTAATAAACTTTTATCTGTTGCCTTTACTTCCAATTTTTCCTATTTCATTGTTTCCCTTATTATTGTCCCGTTTTCTTTATTACTTCTTTTATTATTTAAGAAGTCAAAGAACTATTTCTATAACATGGCATGAATTTATTATTTGACCTTTTAAAAATTGTTCTATTATTAATATTTTAATTCTAAAACAATACATGCTCATTATAGAGAATTTGGAAAACAGAAAAATTTAAAGAAGAGAATATAAATCACTAATAGATACGATACTCAGGAGTAGCTATTGTTAATGTTTTGTGAACTTTTTCCAATTATTTTCTTCTAAGCATATGTATAAGTTCTTTAAAAATAATAAAATTAAGATAGTACTATATGTATATATAAGTATTGTCTTGAAATTTCTTAGTCATGAAAGCTTTTGCTAATATCATTAGAAAATATGATTTTTCAATAATACCATTTAGATGGCCACATAATGTAACATTAATATTACGTAACAATTTATTGCAATTATTTGTATTTAAGCTACTCCGTGTTTTAAGCAATGCTTTTCTGGAGTTTCTGACTATGTTTAGGTTGGATTCCTGAAGAAGAGTTGTGTTTGTTTAGATCTCTTTTTCACAAATGCTCTTCTAGAGAGGATGCACCAACACCTGGTCCTTTGAGCTATACGGGATGGGGCAGCTTCTCTGTGTATCCCTCACCATCGAACTAGGGACAGTGACAATTCCATCACACAGTCACTTCTGAACGTCCCGACCTTGCTGGATAACTGTTGTATCTTCTCATTTCTTTTATCTGTAGCTCAGCTTTTAAGAGTCCATGTTTTATAATTACACAAACATTGGTTTATAGCTTGGCTCAGCTGCTTAGTATTTGTCTGAACTTGGTCAAGTATTTACAGTACTCAATTTCCTCACTTCTTAAATGTGGATAATGATATCTACTCATGAGCTGCTGTGAGGATCAAATGAGACAATGCGGGTAAAGTGCTTAAGACAGTAGTTTCCCCAGAAAGTTAGCTCGCCTCAGATCTCTAACTCCTTCTATGAATGTATGAATTCTCTCTCTCTCTCTCTCTCTCTCACACACACACACACACACACACACACACACAGACTCATACATTTTTTTTTTCAAGACAAGATCTCACTTTGTCACCCAGTCTGGAGTGCAGTGATGTGATCACTGCTCACTGCAGCCTCGACCTCCCAGGCTCAAGCAATCCTCCCACCTCAGCCTCCTGACTGGCTGGGACTACAGGTGTGCACCACCACACCTGGCTATTTTTTGCAGAGACAGAGTTGTGCCATGTTGGCCAGGCTGGTCTCCAATTGCTAGGCTCAAGAGATTTGCTTGCCTCAGCCTCCCAAAGTGCTGTGATTACAGGCATGAACCACCACACCCCGCCCACTTTAAAAAAAAGGTCAGACTTCTTTGATGACTTTCCTGGGCTCTTGAAATTTTCAGTTAAAAATTGTTTTGTTACTTTCAGACAAAAATGTTTCCCTTTGCCATTATTCACGGTGTTTACCTGGTTGACCTTTGATGTCAATCAGAAATTTATTTAAGATAATTTTATTGGTAGTTTTGATTGATACGGGAGAAGACATCAGAGTTGCTGCTCACATGGGCTCTGCCCAGTGGTCTGCGTACTTGGCAGGGCAGCCAAGGAAATGAGCAGATTAATTGGGGTAAGTAAAGGCACTTACACCTCCTGCAAAGCTTGAACACTTCCAGAGGAGCCGATGTCTAAGCTGAGAGGCAACTAGCGAGGTAGACAGGACTGAGAAGGCCATTCCCAAAGAGAGAGGAGGTAAACCCGAGGGAGATAGGGGAAGGGAAAATTTCAGCCAAGTTGCTGGGGGGTATAGCCCTGCCGATCTGCTAACCCGAAACTCCCGTGCACGAGTCATCAGGACTATGGTGGGCAGTTAGAACTCACATCATCAGGAAGCTCTGGTAGAGCACTAATTTCTGCCTTTCTCCCTTTCTCTCTCTTGAACTCCTTCAAATATGTTGTGACTAGAGCCTCCAAGGTGGAGAGCGTTTTTCCATCCTGTGTGTTTCTCGAGTTGAACGTGTCTCTCAGCTACCCAGGTGGGACATAACGATGAACTTCTTTGACCTTCATGCTGAGATCCCTCTGACACTAGTTGAACAGTTAAACTTGCTGAACTGGGTCTCCCCACATTCGTATGTTCAAGTCCTAAACCCCAGGACTTAAGAATGTGGCTGTATTTGGAAACAGGGTTTTTTAAGAGGAAATTAAATTAAAACAAAATCATTAGGGTGGGTCCTAACCCAATCCAACTGGTGCCCTTATCAGAAGAGATGAGGACACAGAGAGGGAAGACCGTGTGGGGACACAGGGAGAAGCCAACCCTCTGCCAGCCCAGGAGGGAGATCACAGGGGAAACCAACCCCGATGACCCCTTAATCTCAGACTGGCAGCCCCAAAGGCTATGAGGAGACCAGTCTCTGTTGTTCAGACCTCTCAGTCTGTGGTGCTTGTTAGGCTTTCCCAGCCACCATACTCTCTCCCACCTGGATCCCTGCAACAGCAGACACCTGGTGTCTCAGTGGTCACTTTCCTGCTGAGAAATAAAGATAAAATCCTAAGTCCCTCAGCCAACTGAGCAGACACCCTCTTGGCCAGGGGAAGCCTAGAAAAACCGTAAAAACTGAGTTCATAGCCACGATGGATGGGAGGTCGGACACACCCTGTTATACCCACTCCCTTGCTAACCGCCACTAGGTTTTCTTCCCTAAGGGTTAAACAGAAACCAACTGTTTTGAAAGACTAGCTCCATCGCTGATTTTGAACTATCCCCTGACTTCTGCCCCTCCCTTTTGTGGTTTGAACACAACAACTGCATTCCTTCCTGATAAGAAGCCACCAACCACAGAGTGGCTCTGTTGAGTCTATGGAGGCTGCACGCAAAGAGTTTTCCCGTCCTCCACTTCACCTTCTGATGTCAGAGGGCCAAACGCTCCAACCTAAGGTTATGCTAGCACTGTCATTTCGTGTACGCGCCACCCAGAAGAGGCACGAAGCCCAGCTGCACATGTGTACATCTCTCCTTTCATAAACATTCAGGCCTCCTCCTGTAGCTTACTGAATATGTGCATCTGGTCACCTCGTTCAGCATAAATCCCTTTTATATTCTTCCCACCTTCTAAGTGTCTGTTTCTAGCTTCTGGCCAGAGGCTACGCTTCCCAGTCTGTCAGAACGGCTACCTGCAGGCTGCAACCCTTTCTGAGAAATCTCTCCTTTCTACATATACGAACTTCATTATTCAGCTAACACTGCCTAGCAGGCAGAGCAATGATTTTAAGTGTGGATCTCAACACATCACTTCAGTCCTTCTTTGGCTCTTCATATAAACCCCGTGGTCTTCACCATGGCCCTCCAGGCTCCTGCTCTAGGTTCCTTTTGTGCGTTTTTTCTCTTCTTCCTTCATGTCTCTATCTGTACCTTAAATGCTGTTTTTCCCTGCCCCTGAGGACCTTGGTTTGCACTGGTCCCTCTACCCAGACAGCTCTCTGTCCCGTAGCCACCTGTGTGTTACTTTCCAATGCACATCAAACGTACCTTCCTCAGAGAGGCTTCCCCAGTTATGTGTCCTTATAACTCTTCGGACATCTATTTTATGTGAGGTAACATACTTGCAATTACTATAAGTAATAATTTGAGAAATGAATCATCCCACCTTTGCTTCCCCATAGCTCTGCACTGTCCTGTCGGACTCTGGGCACTGCTGGAAGTATTCCATAGTCTGTGCTAATACAGTAACCATTAGCCCCATGTGGCTATTGAACACTTGAAATGTGGTTAGCATGGTGTATTAGTCTGTTCTCACACTGCTGATAAAGACATATGAGAGACTGGGTAATTTATAAAGGAAAGAGGTTTAATTGACTCACCGTTCCACCTGGCTGGGGAAGCCTTATAATCATGGCAGAAGGTGAATAAAGAGCAAAGTTACGTCTTACATGGTGGTAGGCAAGAGAGTTTGTGCAGGGGAACTCCCACTTATAAAACCATCAGATTTCATGAGACTTATTCATTACCATGAGAACAATATGGGGGAAATTGCCCCCATGATTCAATTATCCCTACCTGACCCCACCTTTGACACGTGGGGATTATTACAATTCAAGGTGAGATTTGGGTGGGGACATTGCCAAACCATATCACATAGCATGTGATTTTTATTAATTTAAATTTAAATTTAGGTAGCTACATGTGGCTGGCAGACACCTGGTTGGCCACACAGCTACAGGCTGCCTGCTCTGCACAGGCAGGTGCCAGTCTCTGTTGCTCCCCATGGTGCCTCCCACATGGGCATTTAAATATCTGTGAATAAATAAGTGAGCTTAACTAATTAAAATTTAACTAAAGAGGTTATGTATTTGAAATGTCCTATATAAAGAATATTGCTGGCATCACATTCTCAGCAGGACAAACTCTGCCATTATTCTTGTTTTTTTTTTCCCTTTACCAATGAAATTTGGGTTGACAATGAGAACTTTTTCAGGATGTACTATGTGATGCATCACTTTATTAAAATCGACTAATTTTCCACCTGGTAACTAGATGGGATTGCATATGCCAACAGATTTTAGAAAATAAGACCAGGAATATAATATAGACCAGGACCAAATAAAAATTTAAAAAGCAGCAAGTATCAACTCCAAAAATGAATAAAATTTTTCAAAGAAGCAGGCAAAGATTTTTAGCGCAAATCAAAGATGGATAAAATAAATGTTTTGAGCTGTTAGACTAAGTGAATCCAAGGATCTAAGACAACTTTAAAGAGAATACAGTAGTACATCTTCTCTAGAAACACAGAGCTAACTCCTAACTAGGATTACCAGATAAAATTCATGTCAGTTAAATTTGGATTTCAGATAAAGAATGAATAATTTTTTACAGCTTATAATAGGCTATTCATTCTTTATCTGAAATCCACATTTAACCATATTTCCTGTTTTGAGGTTTTTTTTTGCTAATTCTTGCAGACATATTTAGAATACATGGGAATAAAACAGCCACAGAAGTTGACAGTGTGCCAAGTCAGAATATGCATGTCATAACTTAAAATCTAATGCCAAGGAAGTGACAGAGAGTTTTTCCTCATTCCTGTCTTTCCTTTTTTTTTTCCTTAAATTTATTTCTAGAAACCTGCCTTTTCCCTCTTGATCATGTACCCAAAAAGCTAGACCAAGTTTTGGCATCTCTTTGTGTTTTATTCCTGTACTGCATGATGACTCTTTTGATGCTGAGGGTTTATGAGTTTTATCAAGCAGTAGAAAGGAGGCAATAGTCATTGTCCATGAGCTCCTAGGGAACTTTGTTGTAATAAATTCTATAGCTTCAGGGCCTAGCATAGTGCCTGGCCCAGAGCTGGCAGTCAACTGAGGTTGGCCGTTCCTGTAGATACATGGTCATTCTGTTTGCAGTGGAGATAGAGAGGGACGGAATTATCACCAATATGCACATATGTGATTCCTATTCTTATTCTCACTGTTTTTCACAGCCCCTCACATATAAGAGAATCTCAATAATTGCTCATTGAACTAAACTCAGCTGATTTAAGACCAGGAGATTCCTATTAGGGTAAATGTTTCTTGGGAAACATTTTTATTATTTAGCATGTTGCGGAAATTCAGATTTGCTACACACCTCATAACCATGATTATTATTTGATTACTTTTTATTCCTTTGGGCTTCTTGTTCACGGCACACAATGCTCTCTGATGTGACAGATCTTGGCCTTAGTAATTGCAAACCTCAGCACTCTCTCATCATCTTGCCCCAGTGCAATTGCGTGAGTGCTTGGGAGCTGGCTGAGTCAGGAAAGTGGATGTAAGTGAAGCAGACAAGGTAGGAATGAACAGAGCGACATCTGGAGAGAACCACAGCCAGGACTCAAATCTAGCCTGTCTCCAGCTCACCTCCTCCCTCCTCAATCACTGCCCCCTCCAAATCAGCACGTGATTGATCATAGAACTATTCACACAGGTCGGGCCATACTGTCCCTGCTCAACCTCCAGCCCCTCCAGGTAGGCAGCACCAAGGCATACTCATGGTCATTTTTCCAAGCACTGTGGCTATATCTGTGTCTAGTTTATCCCTTGAAAAAGATCCTATGTGTAAACTCTTAAATGACCTTTAAAAAATCTCTAATTTCTTTGAATTTTCTACATCAATTTCACATAGCAATTCCAGCTTGGCCATGGCCACTTTAATTAAGTTAAAGATAGAAAGAAAATGAAAACAGTAGTCCTCCAGGTGGTAGAATGTTTGGGTTTAAGGTATGTACACACTTTCCTAGATTTCTAAGATAGATTTTTATGGTTTTAATCAAAAGTATAAGCTTTCAGGATAATGCTAAGAGATGGTCCATTGAACTGCATTCTTAAACTATGAAAGCCTTCCAATCATCCTACAATCCCTATATTGTAAAATTTTATGTCTCAACTATATTTAATTTTCCATCACCCAGACTCTTGGCTGGACTTCCACATTTTCTCAATAATGACTTTTCTTACTTGGCTAGTCATGTTACATTTAGCAAAAGCTGGGACACTGATCACCTCTGCCGCCGTCCCCTCTTTTGGGTCATTTCTGATGCTGTCTTGGAATTCTTTCATCACATTGTGGGTCTCTGTATCGCTCTGCTCCACATTCATGAGAAATTGCTTATTTGGAAATCGGTCCAAGCAGCCCCATCAGATCTTTTACATCAACTTGCCCAAATCTGCAATCCACACCATTGGCTGCAGGAAAGAGGCCTTCGTGCTCTTGCCTGACCACAGGGGAGCAGAGTGTGGTATCTATTAAAACATTTGCTCAGATGCCTCACAGTGCTGGAATATCTTACAAGGGGTAGAAACACTGCTTGTTCACAAAGAGCGCATGGCTTCAGGGGAGAGAGAGGTCAAGATCTCCTTCTGTCTCACACCTAACACACCACGGTCTTCTTGAGCCTTGCGCAATGATCGCATGATTATACTGAACAGGAAGGAGTTGGGGTGAAGACAGGGTGGGAGGATTTTCAGGCTCTCCCCAGGCTATTCTAGGGACTGTTACTGTAGCAGAATGGAAATGTGGTGTGGAGCTTCTTCTCACACTTGGGGCTGGGAGGTGTGATCTGGTCTCTTACCTCCCCGACGTTGACTCTCACAGGTCCTTCTGAAACTGCCTTTGCAAAATTATGACAGTAAAAGGAATCTGACATAGGTGACTCTATTTGGCTTCTTACCTCTAAGCTGTCCTTGTTCATTCCTGGGCATAGGCCAAGCTAACTTTGGGAGGAATTTAGTTAATAGTTTAACTTTAAAGAAAGGGTGATAACAGCCTTTCACAAAACTATGCATTCTTTGTTCAGATAGCAAATTGCCTTTGAAAAACTAATGAAAGGCCACAAGATTAGGGAAGGGTCTGAACTCTGCTAAGACGTAGGTGTAGTTAAAGGATAGCCAGCCATTGTTCCAGTGGTCATAAGACCTGAAACATCCCCAGTTCCTATACATAAGTATTGTAAAGCCTGTGATGGGTGTTCGAGGCACTTTTCAAACTCTGCATTCTCACGGATCAGCTGGCACCACCCAGACTGCTAGTCCATCTGGTCTTGTGACCCCTACCCAGGAACAGACTCAGCACAAGAGGACAGCTTCAACCTCCTATGATTTCACCCCGACCCAGCCAATCAGCATTCCCCGTTCCCTAGCCTCCTGCCCTTCAAACTATCCTTAAAAAACCCTAGCCTCCAAATGTTCAGGGAGGCTGGTTTGAGTAATAACAAACTGCTGTGCTTCCACTTAGCTGGCTCTGCATTTATTAAACTCTTTCTCTGTTGCAAAGACCTGCTGTTCTCAGTGCACCAGCTTTTCTGGGCAGTGGGCAAGATGAACCTGTCATGTGATTACAATCCTGCCTCACACTCAAAGCCATGTTCATGCTGAAACAGTCTCATTTTGGGCCTTGATTTCCTCTGACTAAAACATCTTTGTTCCTCCTACACTTTGTGTGGCTCCACTCTTATTCAGCCTTCAAGTCTCAGTGTTGCTGTTGCTCCTTGGGAAGCCTTCCTGTAACCTTCGAGACTGGGTCAGGTGCCTCGCAGTGCTGTGGGCTTACTTCTACTATTATTTGACATGCAATGTGGAAGAAGTCTGTTTATCTATCCGTCCTGTGATCACTCTCCCTGTCTGTACCCCGCCCAACACATGTGCACGTTTAGACACACATACTTTGGAGCAGTCATGCCTATTTAGATACATCCACCCTGGCACACATATACATGCAGGCATTGAGTATCTTCAGGGCCACAGCAATGTTCACTGTTCAGTGTTCACCAAGATCCTTGCTCATAGTGGGTGGTCAATAAATAGTTGAATAAATGTTAAATGAGGAATGGTATGCCAGAATATGCACTTCTTCTGGTCAACTGCTGTTAAACATTTGACCAGGAATTTTCCATTCATTCTGATTCTAGCAGAGAATACACTGATAACAACTGGGACTTTGAAGACTAATTACTTCTCCCCAGTTCCCAAAATACACGCAATAAGATAAAGTTTGAGCCGTCAAGAGCAAGCCAATGTCATCCCCTGAATAGTTTCTATCAGAGACTCAAACAAATGCGAACAGTTCCTACTCCTGAGCAAACACTGTTTGTATTGAGAGTAGGTCAACAAGAGCATAGATAAATTAGCATATGCCTACAGCGAAGCATCATATTAATGCTAACTGTCCAAGATCAACCCACAATACAGATACATGCAACAAAATAAAATAGCATCAGTGAACCACATGCAGCAACAAAGACTGAGAAATTTCAACCTCATAAAAAATGTAAGTGCAAAAAAAATGCATATATGCATATAAATGTTTAGATAGACAGACGGATGGATGGAAAATCTAAAATATAATGGGGGAAGCCAGCCTGTTTTTTTTTTTTTTCTTAAGGCTGGTCATGAGATGAGCAAATTTGCCCTATACTATACTACGTTGTGCTCCATGAAGGGTAGGGAGTGAGAGGCATTGGATGAGGTTACATGAAAGCTATTGAGAGAATTTGAGTGAGGAAAACAAGTCAAGCAGCTCATTCCAGCACTTTGTGCTGGGGCAGGATTGGGGAGCATGGGAAGGAAAAGGGATGCAGGCAGGCTGGAGTAGAGAACTAAGCTGACATTAAGACAGGGAAGAGATAGGGGTCAGCACGAACCATCTGCCCCATCCCTACCCACGGCGCAAGTCTTAGCCTCGAGAAACCTTCAGTGAAGTGCCTCGGTGCTTTCTAGAGTAGGAATTGCAATTCTTTTATTTTCCACAGCCACCAAGACTGTGCCTCAGGACCCAGTACATTGTGCAAAACAATGATGATAATAATATCACCTGACACTTACATTGTACTTTGCAAAGCAATTTCACACTTCATATCTCACTTGGCCTGTGTGTTTGAAGAGACGCTGCTGCCACGCCCCACCTGCAAGGCTTTGGGCTGCCAGGACATCCTTATTCGCTGCAATTCCCACCTCAGAGGCCTTTTGTAATGTGCTAGACTCACATGTGCCTTAACAGTGACTCAATCATGCATGGCTTTCCAAAGGCTATATCCCAATACACACCTCAAAGAGTTCCCCGAGACATATTATCTTGCTCTGAAAGATTTCATTATTTTCAATAGTCCAGAATTTCCTTCCAATACTCATGTTTCTCTCTATGAGATAAATCTACAGATCCCGGTGACTCAAAGTGTGGCCCATGGACCAGCAACATCAGCATCACCTGACCTTGTTAAAATGCAGACTTTCAGGACCACCTAGACCTCCTAGGATCTGCATTTTAACAGATCCCTCATGGTCCCAGGGGATTCCTGGGCACACTGAAGCCCGAGAATCTCTGCTATCATGGTTGCACATACCAAAAAAAGTTGAGTACACAGAGGGAAAATTTTTATGATTTTGTTGATAAATGCAGTGTTCATTGCAAGCATTCATCCTGTATATCCTGTTAGCTTTGCTAGGTTACTGAATACTCACCGATATTCTTGATACTTTTAAACATATGGTTAGCTGGGGAGAGGGTTCCTAGTGTCAATGACTGAACCTCAGGGAATATCCAGAAGTGGGAGTATTAGGAAAAATCACAGACTACTTTTGCATATTGTTTGAAATAAATATTTTAACTCCTGGGTGATCTAGATTAATCTAGTGTTAAAATATCTAGAATTATAATATGTACTCAATGAAAGCAGCTGTATTTTAAACAGCCAGAAGACTAGAGATTGGGATGTTCTCTTGTCCACATAGGTTTCACATGATTTATAAATAGAGGCAAAGGCCATTGTTTTTATTTGCCAGGGTATATTTAAAGTCTACCAAAAGAATGAGGAGCCGACAGCTGGGTGCAGTGACTCACTCCTATAATCTCAGCACTTTGGGAGGCTGAAGCCGGTGGATCACTTGAGGTCAGGAGTTCAAGACCAGCCTGGCCAACATGGCAAAACCCTGTCTCTACTAAAACTACAAAAATTAGCTGGGCATGGTGGCACAGGTCTGAAATCCCAGCTACCCAGGAGGCTGAGGCAGGAGAATTGCTAGAACCCAGGAAGCGGAGGTTGCAGTGAGTCAAGATCACACCAATGCACGCCAGCCTGGGTGACAGAGCCAGATTCTATCTCAATAAAAGGAAAAAACAAAATTAGGAGAGGAGTACCTGAATATCAAGTAGCTGATAGAGTAGAAATTCATAATGGCCAAGTTTGAAGTATCCAATGGGATAATCAAAAAAATACAGCCTTCTCCTCTCTACATAATAGATAGTAATTATTGGTGGTCAAACCAAGCAGTCTACACACCAGGAAAACACTGCTGCCTTGCTTGAAGGTGGGAGATTGCTCATTACGCTTCTTTTCCATATCTGAGGTCCTAGCACACTATTGGACACACAGAACATGACTGTTAAATACTTTTTGAAGTCAAGAACTCAAAGGTCATCTTTCGGAGAATTTTGCTAATCTGTTCAGGATGGGAAGAACTGACATATTTGAGAAATACTTAGCTGGATACAGCTTCCGAAAGAAAAGAAGCCTCAAACCATGACCCTAATCTCTTTTCCCATGCCCATGATAGTGAGTTTCTGTATGTAAAATACCTAAACACACGCCCAAAATAGCAGCAGATCAAGAAGCATTTGCTGGGTCAGTGAACACGTGAATTGATTGTTTCAAGTCCCTCCACTGGCCTTCCTTGTAGAGTCCCGTTGTCACGGCTGTAGGATGGTTACATTCACAATGCTTAGTCTGGCAGAAGCTACAGCCAGAAGGGCTATACAAAGATAAGCCAAATGTTGAAAAAATAAGTTCTTATTCTACACAAATTTATTGCAGAGTCAGAACAGAACTTACGTATTCTTATGTTATCTATTTTTTTATTTACTTATTTTAGAGACAGGGTCTTGCAATGTTTACCGGGATAGACTTGAACTCTGAGGCTCAAGCAATCCTCCTGTCTCAGCCTCCCAAGTAACCGAAACTATAGGGGCAGGTCACCATGCCCCACTAGAACGCACATCTCTGGAAAAAACGTTCTTAATAAAAACAACAAACTGTCTTTTCTAATTATGATATATAATTATTGTAGAAAATACAGCAATGCGTAAGAAGAAATTAAATGTCCTCATACCTATCACTGGGAGATAGCCATAAGTATTATTTGGACATACTTTCTGATTTTTTTTCTTTTTTTTTTTTTGAAATAGGGTCTCACTCTGTAACCCAGACTAGAGTGCAGTGGCGTGATCTCAGCTCATTGCAACCTCTGCCTCCTGGTTTCAAGTGATTCTCGTGCCTCAGCCTCCCGAGTAGCTGAGATTACAGGCATGCACCACCATGCCTGGCTCATTTTTTTGTATTTTTAGTAGAGACGGGATTTCACTATGTTGGCCAGACTGATCTCGAACTCCTCACCTCAAATGATTCGCCAGCCTCGGCCTCCCAAAGTGCTGGGATTACAGGCATGAACCACCGTACCCAGCCTTGAACGTATTGTCTCTTAATCTTTTTTTCCTGTGCACATATACATTTATAAAATCAAAAGCGTTGTATTCCTGATTTTGCATTTTACCTTTTTCATCAAATACTGTAGCATGAAGTATTTAGCATATTAATAAACATTCTTTGAAAATACCACACCGATGACCACACATATGCACATACACATACAAAATATATATAAACATTCTTCTATTGTTGCTGTTCTAAACAGCACTCTGATAACTTCTTGAATGTAAATCTTGTCCGAGTTCTGATTATTTTCTTGGGGTAGTTTCCTAGAACACAGAAAAGGCTTTCAAAAAACAGCAGAACACATGTGCCTTCAAGTTAAGCTAGAGAAAAGCCATGGTTGTGAACCATCTCAGCCCACCTTTGAGGCGTGTTCCCTACAGAGACTCGGGCCTCCCTCAGTCCTGGAGGCCTTGGCTGCAGGCCCATCAAACCACTGAGTTTCTCTTTTAAAGTTTCTTAAATTTCCTGGCTTTTAAAAGAGAAAGAACTTCTTCAATATTTGTTCCAAAAGCTAAAGGAAAAAGTGGGTGGAGGGATGTATATTATTCCTTGAAAGAGAAAGTAATATATTTTTCATCAGTATGATCTTATCTCACACATCTCTGAAGGACTAGTATTAATTTAAAGCCTGCTCACGTTCATAAAATGTGCTTTTTCCTTACAACGACCTTTTGTTAGAGGTATATGAAGTTTGTTTTCATAAATAATTCTCACTTAAATGAGAATATCTTTATAAAATTATTTCAGAAAGCAGTTACACTGTGCCAAGGGACAAAAGATTACCCTTACCAAAGTTAGAAAATGCATCTGCTCTTTCTGAAATGAAATAACTTCAATCCCAATTTCAGTAAGAATGCATGACTTAAGTATGTATAGCCTTTAATACATATACAAATGTGTAGTCATATATAATGTTACGCACAGTGCGGAGTCATTTGATGTTTACAAAACATTTCCCAACCATGATCTCTTTTGATAGTCATTATAACAGAACATTAGGCATAAGTGATATTATTTCAGTTTTGCTGTTGAAAATAATGAGGTTAAGTAAGTTCTCAGGTCACCTTCCTCCATTATTGGTTAGCAGATGACTCCCCTCACTCCTTACTGCTACACGACTTCCCTAACATCCTTCGTGAACTTGGTAACTGACTAATCGATCTTGGTTTTGGTTCCATCTTGCAGAATATAAAGATGACTTTCTCCTCACTTCACATAGAGATATCATATAAAGACAAATCAGTCTGAAAATTGAATACACAAACACACAGACACACACACGCACTCATGTTCACGCACGTCCTCTTTACAAAAGGATTGAGGTGATCGGTAGCCTCACTAGGGACAGAAATGGTTTCAAAGAAGGGCAACAACAAATGAAGATTTAAACATTAAAATTACAGAATCTCTACCACTTTTTTAGTGCATTTTGCATGATATCAAAATGGAAATTTTTCTTCTTGTCAATGACCCCTCCAAAAGACAAAAGATGCCATGCATCGATAAAAATGTAAAATAAGAGGGAAAAAAAAGCCCAAACCCAAAACTAGGTTGCTGTGCAAGAAAGATGAAAAGGAAAGATAAAATACAAACCCAGGGGCCCAAGTTTCCAGAGTTCTGCTAGGAAAACAATATGCGTAAACGCTACTGAAGACTTTTACCGGACTTAAATTTTTGTTATTTGTAACAAAAAAGCAAACATATTTCAAGAGTAGTTATTCAGAATGTGGATGGCTTGTATGAGACTGCTTTGTTAAATCACTTCTGTAATTTTAGCCAGCAAAATCTTTTAAATAGTAAACCTTGGAGAAAACTAATACAATGTGAAATATGCTGCAAATATAAAGTGCAATGTAAATGCTTCCTGATGGGGTGATGAAAACACAGCTGATGTCTACAAATTGCCAGTTCTACCTCTGACTCAACCACTAAGGAGTGAGTTTGGCAACTTTCATCCTGCAAAGTACAGATTTTTAAAAAATGAACATGCAACCCCTTCTGACAGATGTTACCTCTCCAAGCAACACCTGATATGTAAGTTTCACATAATGTGAAGACAAATTTGGCTTCTTAGCTATCAAGTCTGAAACAAACAAGTCACTCCTCTGATCAGTTGCAGCCTCGCTGGAAAGACGGGCCCCCTCCTCCCGGAACAGCATCTTAACCATGCTTTGCTGAAAGCATGGCTTGAAGCAGCTTTCTTTCTTGTTTTTTCCAAATGTATTTTTTATTGCATATATTTATTATTTAAGACGTCTGACATGATGCCAGGCAAGCAAATGAACACATCCATCCTTCCTTCCAAAGTTACCTTCTGTTTTTTTTGTGGTTTTGTTTTTGTTTTTTGGTAATAGCACCTAAAATCTACTCTCTGTAGCTTTTGCAAAGGCTTCCAGACATGACCATTTCAAAGGAGCTTTAAAGAAGAGCACATGCCACAACACCGGGGCTTACGTTTTCATCAAGTTTGTCGATTTCTAGCTATTGATTTAGGTTTCTGAAAGGGAATTCCTTCTTCCTCCCTCCCTTCTTTTCTTCCTTCCTTTTCCTTTTTGCAAAAGTGAAAAAGAGCAGAGAGATCCAATGGCCTCAGTATTATTTTATCCTTGTTGCTTGCTATGGGATCACTGCTGCCCTGAGTGGCTGGTTAACCAATTCTGCTAATGCCTCCCACTTGCATTTGAATAGGGAAAGTTATTTTAATTAGTGCACTTAATGTCAGTCAATAAAGACAACTAAGCATTCCCCCAAACAGTAGTGCGCGCACGCGTGCACAGACACACACACACTCTCCCTCTCTCTCTGTCAGTCTCTTCTAATTCCCCAGGTCAGATTTTCTGGCTAGATTCTGCTGTTCGTTACAAATCCAGTCTTTTTCTCATCCTTTTGCTTGGGGTGGCGGGGGCGTCTTGGCTCCTTTCCACCTGTTTTTAGGGACCCCACCAATCTTGATCCTGTCTCATAGGTCTTCTTTTTCACCCTTGAGGTGGAGTCTTGCTCTGTCGCCCAGACTGGAGTACAATGACACCATCTTGGCTCACCACAACCTCCGCCTCCTGGGTTCAAGCGATTCTCCTGCCTCAGCCTCCTGAGTAGCTGGGATTACAGGATTACAGGCATCCGACACCATACCCGGCTAGTTTTTGTATTTTCAGTAGAGACAGGGTTTCACCATGTTGGCCAGGCTGATCTCAAACTTCTGACCTCAGGTGATCCGCCCACCTCAGCCTCCCAAAGTACTGGGATTACAGGCATGAACCACTGTGTCTGGCCTGTCTTACAAGCCTTAAGCCGGCAGAGCAATAGGATCACGTGGGGTGGGGACTTCAAAAAAATTGCCAGCTGCCCGGCTGCATGATAAGAGACTCTGACTTGAGTGACGTAGGTTCAGGCCTCAACATTCTCCAATGTTTCCCCCAACCATGGTAAGGAGCAGCCGGAGTTAAGAACCATGGGCTAATTTTCACCTTCGAGTTCTCTCCTCACCTCCCATTTTAGCTCCTTATGCACCCCAGGGCCTCTGAGGACAAGTTACAGAGAGATTTTAAATTAAGAATTCAAGTAGGGTCTACTCTGGTGGTGGGGTTTTAAACATTTGAGCTGGCAAACCCTTTGGGATTGGGCTCAACTCATACTATGACCCACCAGCGTGGGTTGACTGGGATGTGGGGTTCAGGTCACCCTGATTCCAGACGTGCTGTCAGGCCTGGTGCTGTCACTTCTCAGCCACTTCTCCCTGGCAAATATACGGAGACCTTCAAGAGCCTCCTGGGCCTTGAAGCAGATCTGACAGCCACTGGAGGCTGCAGGCACACGCACGTGCTCCTTCTTGCCTGGCCCACACACCCTGCACTGCCACACTCCCTACTTTACTGAGATTCTAAATCTCAGCCTTCTGAAGTGCTGAGATTACAGACCACTGCACCGCTCTTCGGCCAGGCGCAGTGGTCTGTAATCTCAAAACTTAAGGAGGTCGAGGCAGGAGGATTGCTTGAGTTGGAGGCTGCAGTAAGTCATGATTGTGTTACTATACTCCAGCCTGGGCAACAGAGCAAGACCTTATCTCAAACAAAACAAAACAAAGACACCCAACTTGACTCTTCCAAGAATATGGCATTTCAGAGCAGTTGCTCCATCCTCAACATTTCCTACACTTTCCCCTCACTCCTGTCACTAGAGGGAGGTGTGATGTAGAGAAATGGGAGGAAATAGATAAAAGACACTGCTTCAGTAGCCTCTCCTCCATTAATGATCCTTCAGACTGTTAAAGCAACTCCTAGGAAAGATGCCTCCTCCCTTTAGCTCAACTCCAACTCAGAGTTGGTTCCGACTAGCATTGGGTACGACCTACCAGAAGCCTTGACTGGCAGGAGGGGGCTGCTGCAGCATGTATGTGGCATGTGCACACGTTCAAATGTGCATGTGCGTGTGTGCACGTATGGTCTGCGTGCATGTGCATATGTGTGTGTGCATGTGTGCACTTGTGTGTGTGTGTGTCTGCTTCGTAGCACTCATGCTTTGGTTCTGGCAGTGCCTGTTGTCTTTGATGCAAACTGTACCTAGATTTCTCCTGCAACAGCATCTTGGGTTTCTCCCATCCCCCTAGTCACCCCAACTGAATCACAAAGAAAAACTGGTCAGCAAATATGGCTGCCCAAGACGTTGCTGGTGACCTCAGATGAGCACCTGAGCGATGCGGTCGTAGGGAAGAGCGAAGTTTCTTGAGTCCTCTCCATCATCCACACAGATCAGCTTCCCCATCTTAGGCAGGTCACTGTCTTTAAGCCTCAGTTACTCCTGTGCAAATGGGCATAACACAGGCTCCTGTGAAAATCAAGGAAAATAATGTATGGAAAGTGTTTAACAGAGCCCTGGTACTCAGCAAGCACTAAATAAATGTCATGAGCCACAGAGAGACCAATAAACTCTTTAATAGGAGTTTACTTCACCTGCTCACAAGAACAAAGAACTGCCCTTTGTGTACCTGCTTGTGTTTCCCACCCCTTCCCCAGCCTCATTGGGCATCTGTGTCTAATGAAATTGCTAGACCTCTCATTCCTGGGATGATTTTAAATGCCTTGTGCAAAGGAAACATTCAGGATGACTCCTAGGAAAGATGCCTCCAGTTAGTCCAATTCCAACTCTCGGGAAGCCCTTGCACTGAGCACGACCCACCAGAAGCCTTGCCTTGGGGTGGGGGGAAGCTGCTCCAGGCCCTGACTCCTTCTCTCCATTCTGGTTGTCCCCAGCATCTGCCCTGTCCTCAGTGCTCTGTTTCCCTTATTCATTTCTTGCAATGCAGTGAATGGGACAGAGAGGGCACAGAGTCCCACTCCAACCTGTGTCCTTTCTCCCGGGAGGAGAGGACAGCAGGTGGCCAGGCCAGCACAGATACTCAGGCTACCAAGGGGTTTGGCACCTGCAGCTACACACTATCCACAGCCCCATGTTCCTTCACTCTGCAATCAGCTGGAATTTCACAGTGACTCCAGGGGCGGGACCAAGGTCAGAGCTTGGGCAACGCTATGGAAATAGCTGCAAGTCAATTAGGGGGATTTTATTCCACGATCTGAATGGGTATCTTGTGCCTTGAGGAGAGAAATGGAAACCAACTCCCCACACCCCCTGGGGGTATCCTCAGCTTTGTTCTCATGGCAGCGGAGATGGCTCAGTGACTTCTAGGGGTGCTAGGGCCCTCCTGGACTTCCAGTGCGATGCGCAGGAATTTAATGACAGGCTAGGAAGAAAAAGGTCCACTCTGGCAATGCTCCTGCGATTCAGGTCCCCAGACAAACTCGATCTCTGAAAAATAGCCCATTGATCCCTCTTCTCTCTTCAAAGGTGATTTTAGAGAAACTTCTTGACACCTAAGTTATCATTTGTTTACAAGGCCCCATTTCAATGATCACTTGGAAGCTAATGTTTCACAGACCACATGTTTAAATGCTCACCTCCCTCACTGTTTATGAAAAAGCAGAGCCTGAGATTTCCAAGCAGGCAGGCTCTTCCAGGGGGCCAGGCTGGTGGGGGGTGGGGGCATGGGAGGTCGGCACTCCCTCCTTCAGGAATCTCTGAGCTCGCAGAACTGTCCAGTGCGTGGGTGGTAGAAGGATCAGCTGACAGGGAAGTGCAAGCGTGAAGGCGGCCACCCAAGACTTCAGGTCACCGCTGACCTCCCGTCGGAGCTCAGATCTCAGCACTGGGAGGGCATCTGCTCGCCCTGCCAAAACAAACCAGCCCCTGCGAGGGGCACATTGCGCAGGAAGGGGGGGCTGGAGGGGCAGGGAGCTCCGGGTTTCACTTGAACAGTCTCAAGTAACTGGTTCACGAGGATGTGATGTTCTTGGCGTTGTGGGTAACAAAAGGGCTGAGGCTCAACTCCAGATCTGGTGAGCATTAATAGGCAGCAGCACTGCGGAGTTCTAGAAAGGAGTTGGCCGTGCCTCCGGCCAGCCCTTGCTCTGGTGGTTTTCTACCAACGGATTCCAAAGTGCTATTTGTTGTCTTTAGGCCTGAGAATCCATCTGGTTTTGATTCAGGTGGCCTCAGGCTTGCCTCAGAGGTGAAAAGGGTGTGCACTCAAATTGAATTTCTCACAAATTTCAACCCAGAAGAATCCCAGTCTTCCCACACAAAGCCCATGTGCTTGGGCAGCCCCTGGCGCTTAAAGCCTGGCATAAATCAGTTTCACCTGTTTGGCTAAATGTGCACATGTTAACCTAATGAAAGTGACCGGCGCAATCAGATAGCTTCTGCACGTGTTCTAACTTGGAGGGAATGGGGAGGGCTGCTGACCTCTCCCTGACCTTCTCTGTCCCTGCTCTTCCTGGTGGGGACAGTGTTTCTGGGCCCTGGTGGGGCTGTTACGAGTCCTTGGGTCAGGCTCAGCTTGGGTGGTTCTGAATATGTAATAGAGTCCCACATCCCCACTGAATAGGATCAGAGGAGAAGGAAGTTTTGCATCTAATTGGGAGGGCGGGCGTGGGTATCCCTAATGGGAGCCATTCAAATTAAAATTTCCCTGGAGGCTTCAGATGAAAAATGGTTACACTTTTGCCCCTGGCTTCCAAGGTCAAGTCTTGAAAATAGCACTCATGTCATCAAGCTGAGTGATGAGGCAATGAGACCCGTCTCTCGGCAGGACATATAGCCAAGCTGAAACACCTGCTTGTTAAAACTATTCCCCGATGAACATTAAATACATAAATATTTGATTCACTAAAAGAAGACTATTCCCATATCTAGGTACTGCATGGACATTTTCGGGAACAATAATCTGTCAACACAGTTACTTTTCCTTATTGGAAACCATGAGTCAAGGAAGCAAACAGAAGTTGAATCGACTAAAACAAGGGATGTGCAAATTGTGGCTGGTGGGCCACATTTGGCCCAAAGCCTGTTTTTATGAATAAAGTTTTATTGCAACAACCCATGCCAGTTGTTGCATCTTGTCCATGGCTGCTTTCTCAACAGCAGTGTTTAATGGTTGTGGCAGAGACTGCAAAGGTGAAAATGTTGACTCTAAGGTCCTTTACAGAAAAAGTTTCCTGACCTTGCTCTGAAATGTTGTGTTTCTGTTTTCCTTCAGTTGGAGGATGATGTTAGCCTTCTTTTGTAAAGAATAATCAAAACCCACAACTCCTTCCCAGAGAGCAAAAAGCAGACAGTATCACAAAGAGGGAAGGGGTCGGGCGCCTAACGGAGAACCCCTGGGTGAGGCAGCAGTTCAGATGTCTTTAGCAGTCGTTTCATGAATTATTCTTGCACCCAAGTGAAAATGAAGCCTGATTTCCTATTCAGAAAAATAGCAATCCATCCCTAAAGTCAACCACACTAGATAACATCTGGAAAGTACTCAAAATTAGGTAAAAATCTTGGAATCGCTCCGTTTTCAAACACGCCCTGGACTGTTTTTCTCCAGCTTCGTCCGTCAGCATCTTGGGAGGGTGGTTGTGTCAGCAAGAGGCTTTAAAGGTTTCCATGTGAAAAAGCAGCTTGAAATGATACCATCTCCACAGGAAAAACAGATCTGCGCAAGGGTCAGCCATTTGAAGTTCTTATTTCAAGAGGAAAGTAGAAGGAAGTGTGGAAAATAAAGACAGCCTCTGCCTTGGGATGAATGCTGGATTCTTCTGTGACTTGGCCCACGTTGGCCTTCAGCAGACAGAGTGCCGCATGATTCTGGGCTCGCTCTGTGACAAACGGACCACACAAAACAAAGAAGAGCAGTGCTGTGAGCAAACACTGTTGCTCTCGATAAGCTCTCTGGGGTACGATTTCAAGGAGTCAGTTAATGGCCTCACTACAAAAGAGTCTCAGGGGTCCCTGAAGCTTGACCCCAAAACTTGAACTCTACCTGAACTGATTTTTTTTCCTTTTCTTTTTCCTTTTTTGAGGTTTGAAAACATTTAATCAACTCCCCTCCCAGGACATTTGATTTCTGTGCACTCTGCACTTCTGGGCTCCATCTGGGGGAAGAAGTGCCAAAACCACCATTCGAAAGGCTGCCCCGGAGGTATTTGCAATCGAACTGGAAGCAGCAGGTAACGGAAATCTTATGAGACAGTGTGTTCTCAGGAGGTTTTTCTGTTCCCCGGGTTCAGATAAACCTTGAATTAGCAAGTGCACTTTGAAACACCGTTTGGTGGTTCTAATTGCAATAAAAGTGCTTGAGCTCTACCCCAACCCCTTGCATTTGACCATCCCTGGTTTTGTCCTGTGACATAAGTGCTTCCTAAGCTCCCTAAAGTTTTTAGCTTTCCTTCCAGAAACTCTGACATTGCACAGTTGAGTAGATCATCTCAGTGCTTCCGACTCATTCGACGAACACTTACGGAGCATCAACAGTATCCCACCATATGGTTGGAGCTTGGAATGGAGCCTCATATCCCTGAATTCAAGGGACTCAATCTAGCACAAAGGCAGACACACTCTCATGGGACCCTATAAGTAACATTAACGGCTCAGATTAAATACAGTGGGAGTACAGAGAGGTGGTGAAGATGTACAAGGAGTTAATAATTGTATATTTTTAAAATAATCGTTACGAAGTTCTTTCCTCCAAATGCCAATTGTTTTAGAGAGTAATTTGTTTTGTCTTGTCTAATGATATAAATAGATAGACCAGGTCGTGGCAGGTAGGTTTCAACGCTGAGTTCATGGAATGGATTGGTGTGTCTCTGTAAAACGCTGTGTTGAGGAAGATTCTGAGGTTGTATTTGGTTTTAACAGGAAATGGTGCTGTGATTGGCTGGTCGTCATTGATGCCTTGTGTGGAGGGAGGAGTAGCATGCATGCCACAAACAGGCCTAGTCTGAAGTGAATATAGCTCAGGATGAATCATCAATGCAGAGTTAAACCAGAGCTCAAAGCATGGACTTCCTCAGCCCAAACTGTGAACTACAGCGGAATCCCCTTGTGCCAGGGCTCCACCTTGCACTGATTTGTGTACTGTGCAGGTCAAAGGCTAGTTCCTGAAATATTAAAAATGCTTAGAGGGAAAGTCAGAGATAATAATACGTTAGAACATTGATGTCCATGTAGACCCCCCAACCTGTGATTTATAAAGGGTCTCTACTGCATTTAGATACTCTATCCCAAGAAACAATAAAAATAAAACCTTCCCACCACTTTACTATAAGGCTTTGAAAGTGACCTATGGCCTATCAGCAGGTATAGACTCTAGGGGATTATCTTCAAACTGTAGATTAACCAAACAAGAACTGGGAATTTTTTGGTAGAAATTACAGTATCTACCTAGAGGTAGGGCATATTTACTCCTGTTGGGAAATGGAATTCCCAATTAATCCTGGAAGACCGGAGGCCCAGCCGGGCCATCCTGACAGCTGGTTGCCAGGCAGCCCCTAGTGGTGATATACAAGAACATATTTTTCACCCGAGGGCTCTGGGGAAAGTGAGATACCATGACCAGAGTGCTATAAAGCTGTCTGGCCGTTTGGGAGTAGTATTCTTATTAAATTAAAGTTCTATTAAAAGGAAACATGTTACTATTTAGATTTCTGTCTGCTTGGCAGCATTTGCTTCATAAATCTTGCAGGAGAAAATTGGCCCACTGGAACTGGATGCTGGATATAGCATTTCTTCAACATCAAGAGAATGGCCACACGTTTTTTTCATTGTTTCCCTTGCAAATAATTTTTAAACAGTCTTACAAAAATGTTTTCCTTGCTTCACTCCCCAGTGAGTTAAAAATGCACACCCGACATTGCCAGTTGGCATAATCTGTTGCGGATTCCAGCAGACAGCAATGGGAATGCATGAAGTGGTGGCTGAGGTGCAGGACGGCGGAACTGCTTTTTCTTGCAGTAGGTCGTATGCAAAATGATCCTCTTTATTTTTAACTCATTCCTTAAAGCAAAAGCCCTTCCCACCCACGAGTGTTGCCTAATTGGGGGACGTGGAAAGTGAATGAAGAAACAATCCGCAAACAAAGAGTGTTTGCTGTTTCCATTTTAGCACTAATTAATTACTGTTGTCAGTAAACTGAAAGCCTGCATGGAATTACATTTTCCAGAGCCTTCTCCTGGACCTAAAGTGGGATTTGGGGTATGTTGCTCCAGGCTTCAAACAGTGGTGGGGCACAGTCTCAGGCTACAGGAGCCCTTTGGTGTAAAGGACGATGTGCGTCAGTGTTTCTGTGTGGTTCTGAAATGAGACGCTTCCCGACTTCAATTACATTGTGGTGGCTCAAGCACTACAAGATAAGCCTCAAATAGGAGTGCAGCCTTACCAGAAATGACAGGATGTGTTTGAGTTTCCAGATCCAATGGTCATATGTTGACACGTTGAACTACGGGCTGTTCCATGTTTGGGGCTTGATAGGCAGAAACTGAAAACGGCAGATACTTGGTTCTGAAACACTCGCAACTCCTTTGGAGCCTTTTTCTGTTTGTTTTCTGTAAGCCCTAGTCCTCTGCTTTGCCACTTGTAAACGATTCTTTTCTCCAATTTTAAGCTATTCTGTGCTCCAGTCCACAGGGGTGTGATCCTGCAGTAAAAGGTATTGGTTAGGGAGTTCTCTCACTGATTGATTTGTTCAACAAATACATGAGTACCTCTTGGATTCTGGGCTCTGTGCTAGGCATTAGGGACGCACACCGATATGGTCTCATTCCCATGCTGTGCAGAGGAGGAGAGAAACATTAATCAAATAATCGCAAAAAAGAATTTATAATTAAAACTGCAATAAGCATTGTAGCATGAAGTAGAGTCGTTATCAAAGCATATAATTGGGGCAGGGGGGGCACCTTGCCTGGTTGAAGGAAATGGGTAAAGGGTTAGGAATTCAGGGAAAACTCTGCTTTGATGATGCTTGGGCCAATGTCAAACAGCAACTACATGGCTTGAGGAAGGTGAGCTTGAGTAGGGTTTTCTGGGTCAGAGGGAGTTCCCAGGATGTGGGACTTTCAGTGTTGAAATCAGAACAATCCAAGGCAAACCTACACATAAGGTTACAGAGCCTGAAAAGACCCGTCACAGAAGGGGCATGGAGCATTTGACGAATTGCTAGAATTGCTGTAAATATCTGGTAGTACCTGATCCCAGGTGAGATCCAATGAGGGACAGGGGCCAAGTCATGTGGGGCCTTAAAAGTCATCTTCAGATCTCTATCTGAACAGCAATGGAAAGCGTTTTAAGCAAGTAAATGACAGAATCAGATTTGCCTTTCAAAAAGTTCACCCTAGCTAGAATATAGAGGCTATTATTATGCAAAGTTCAGAAATATTTTCAAGTAAAGCTGACTGTGGACCCTTGGTGGTGGTGTGCTGATAAATGTTTCCACAGCTGGCTTTCTCGGGAGTTGGTGTTACCAGCCAGTTCCATGTCCATTCTGCCTGTGCACAGTAAATCAATCACTGTGACACAGGTTTTGCAAAAGAGAAAAGATTTATTCACAAGGCCACCAAGAAAGGAAGTAGAAGATTAAGGCTTGGGGATTTTTATGGGTTAGGGAAGTGGGCTGTTCTAAGGCTTGGAAAAAGGTGATTGGCAGTGAGGAAAAACGAAGTTACAGGTTCATTCTGTGTGAGCACAGTCAAGGTTCATGGCATTTCACGGGACATGTGTACAGAAAATGGAAGTGTTATCATAATCTGAGGGTGAAGTTTTTGGCTCTCTGATGTTCAAAGACCACTTCTTTGGGCATTTGCTCAGGCCCAGTTGTAGTGCCGGTGGTCTCAACTGGTGTAAGTTGAACCAAGTTTCTGTAAACAATAGAAGTGACCGTAACCATGGTGACCTATGAATGTTAGCTGTAAAGTAGCCAGTGAAGGATAAGTCTCCGTGTTCCGCGGTGAGCCCTTCAGCTACTGCAGCCTTCAGCTTCATGGAAAAAGGAATGAAAAAATGTAACAAAAAGCAGCCAACCAAAAGCAGGCAGGGCAGGCAGACCTGATCAAATGAACTCTTTGGTTTTGTTGGAAAAGGGATGGCAAGGAAACCATAATTGACAGCATTTGCCAATTTCCATGGTGTAAAGCTGCTACCACTGTCAGTTTCACTGACTGCAGACTTGAGAACAGAAACCGTGATGAGCTGTCAAGAGCCATGCCTGTCACTTCCCCAGGTTTCTGTTCCCTGCCTGAAGAATGAATGGGACTGTTTAAACAAAATCTGATTCAAATAACTGATAAATTAGGGATGCACACCAGATATGGTCCCATTCCCATGCTGTGTAGAGGAAGAGAGAAACATCAATCAAATAATCACAAGAAAAAATTTATCATTGAAACTGCAATAAGTATTGTACTACGAAGTAGAGTCGTTATCAAAGCATATAATTGGGGTGGCGGGGGTACATTGTCCCTGGGCCCCTGAGAAATTCTAACCCAAGAGAGAGTTTGAACGGTGAAGAAATAAAGCAACTTTACAGTGTAGAAACCTGACAAACACATTAGCGAGGAGTCAGAGTTAATACCATGTGATGTGAAGATGCGGTTGGCACAGGCAGGCTTGCTGCACTGACTCTCCAGGGCCTGCCTCAGTGACATGGAAGAAATGGAATACTGATAGAAATGTAAAAGCCACGTTAGTTTAATAAGAGATTCTTTGGAAACCATTGCAACATTTGTACAGCCTTCCGTGATGCGGGATGTCAACTGGAGAGCCAGACATCAAGACCAATAAGATGCCCTGAGGTTACTCACGTTTCCGCTGTCTTGTCTAAAAGATCGAAAGGTTTTAAAATTCCAACAAATATATTAAAAACAAAGCAAAAAACTGTAAAACCCTACACTCAGAATGCTGTGTGTGTCCACATAGCTGGGTTATATGTCTGTGCCCTTGCAAAGAAGAGAGGCATGCGTCATTTTAACCCTGAATATCCACAGCAGTAGAAACTCAGACACAGTTCAAGGGGATATGAGTTTATCCAGAGTGGGGAATATTTCTGATTCATCACAGTACCTGAGCTCAGAGTCAGGCCCCAGATAGAAGTTAAAAAGATGATAGATAGATAGATAGATAGATAGATAGATAGATAGAGATAATAGATAGATAGATGATAGATAATTGATAGATAATGGATAAATGATAGTTATTTGTTGCCTTGCATTAAAAGGTCTTTATGATTAACTTTGTAATCATCTATCCACTAAAAGCTGTCTATTTGCTGACCTGGACTATAAACAAGGGTTAACCTTTTCAGAAAAGGGATAGCTTATTAACTTTTAAAATTTTTAAACTTTTCATTATAGAGTAGCTTTAAATGTACAGATAAGTTCTGAAGGTAGTACAGAGTTTTCATATGCTTCACACCCAGTTTTCCTTAAATTAACATCTTACATTTGTCAGGTACATTTGTCACGGTCAATGAACCAATGTTGATACATTATTATTATTATTATTATTATTTGAAATGGAGTCTCGCTCTGTTGTCCATCCAGATTGGAGTGCAGTGGTGCCATCTTGGCTCACTGCAACCTCCGCCTCCTTGGTTCAAGTGATTCCCCTGCCTCAGCCTCCTGAGTAGCTGGGACTACAGGCACATGCCACCACGCCCAGCTAATTTTTGTATTTTTATTAGAGACGGGGTTTCACCTTGTTGGCCAGGATGGTCTCGATCTCTTGACCTTGTGATCCACTCGCCTCAGCCTCTTAAACTGCTGAGATTACAAGTTTGAGCCACCATGCCCAGTCCATGCATTATTCTTAATTAAGGTCCATCATTTACTCAGATTTCCTTCATTTTTACCTAGTGTCCTTTTTCTGTTCCAGGGTCGCATCCAGGATACCACATTGTAGCCATTTGTCACATCTCCTTAGTCTCTTCTTGACTGTGACAATGTCTCCAGCTTTCTTGACTGTTTTGAGGAGTACTGCTCAGACATTTGGTAGAAAATCCCTCAGCTGGGATCAGTCTGATACTTTTCCCCTAATTGGATTGGGTAACCCTGGTGTTTTGAGGAGGAAGGCTGTAAAGTGCTGTTCTCATCACACCCTGTCAAGGGTACATACTATCAACATGGCTTTTCACGATCGTGTTGACTCTGACTCCTGGCTGATGTATTTGTCAGGCTTCTACACTGTAGAGTTGCCATATTTTTTCCCCATTCAATACTGTATGCTTTGGAAGGAAGTCACTATGCATAGCTCATGCTTAAGGAGGGAAGAGCTATGCCCTCTCCCTCCTCAAAGGCAGTGTCTACATGAATTATTTGGAATTCCTTTGCAAAGATTTGCCTCTTCTCCCTCAATTATTTACTTATTGAATCATTTATCTATATCACTGTGGACTCATGAATAGTTATTTTACACTTTGGGTTCTAATCCAGTACTACTTCATTTATTCTGTTGCTCAAATTGTTCCAGCTTTGGGCATTGGAGTTCTTTCAGCTGGTTTCTGGGTCCTTTTGACATATTCCTATCACTTTCTTGCTTTCTGGCCCTATAGATGCCCCAGGATCATCTTGTGTATTTCCTGCCTTAGTCTTAGAATCAGCTGTTTCTCCAAGGAGCCCTGTTTCCTTTTGTTGGAGAATGGTATTAGACACCAAGATCTGGGTGCTAGGGGTGCTCCTTGCTACTGGGGTATCATTGCTTCCAGGCCTTCTCAGCTAACAGAGCAAGGAAATATATATGTGTGTGGTAACCTATGTATATGGCCATATCCATAAATATTTCTCTATATATCTATCGCTATCTATGTTAAGCAAAACATGTGTTCATAGCAATGTCTCCAACTGCAATCTATTACTAAATAGATCATTCTAACTTCTTTTTCTTGCTTGTGTATAACTTCTCACTCCAATAGTTAGAAATCTAGCTCCTACGATCTGTCATGCATTTTCTTAATTGTTCAGCTCCAGAATATGCATGTAGTGGTTTTATAATTGTTAACACATACCTTCACAAAACAACTTTATACCTTCGCAAACTTTATACCATACCTTCATGAGAATGACTTTACAGTACAGTGCACACATTCAGTTCATTTTGCCCTTAGTCAAACATCCACCATTCATTTTCAAAGTTACTGGTGTCAGTATCTTTTTTCTCTAACCCCCTCAACGAGAGTGTTTCATACCTTTGTAATATAGTTAGATTCTTTTGTTGCAGTCCGCATTCCATCCTAGGATCCTCCAACCTACTAAATGATTATTTTAAAAATTGCATACACTAAGGTTCCCTCTTGCTGCTGTAAAATTCAATGTCTTGACAAACGTATAGTGTCATTGTGCGCCAGAATAATTTCACTGCCCTAAAGCAAATTCCCTGTTTCACAGACTCAACCCTCTCTCCACCCTAAACCACAGATCTGTTTGCCATCTCTGTAGTTCTGTCTTTCCCAGAATGTCATATTTATGTATGGGAAATTGTGCAGTCTGCAACCTTTTAAGATTAGCTTCTTTCAATTAGACATATGCATTTTGTAGTTTTATCTTTTCCAGAATGTCATATTTACATATGGGGAATTGTGCAGTATTTAGCTTTTAAGATTAGCTTCTTTCACTTAGACATACGAATTTGATGTGCCAGACACTTATAAAACTATCAGATCTCATGTGAACTCATTCACTTTCATGAGAACAGCATGGGGGAAACAACTCCCATGATTCAATTATCTCCACCTAGCTCCACCCTTGACACATGGGGATTATTACAATTCAAGGTGAGATTTGGGTGGGGACACAGAGCCAAACCATATCACTCTATCTGTGTAGCTGTGTTTCTGGGTTCTCTATTCTGTCCCATTGATATACATGTCTATTCTTTGGCTAGTATCATGCTGCTTTGATTACTATGATTTTATAGTAAGTCTCGAAATTGGAATGTTGAGTCCTCCAACTTTGATCTTCTTTTGTTTTGCATTGACTATTCTGGATCTTCTGTTTTTCCATATGAATTTTAGAAGCAGTTTACCAATATTGACAGAATAGCTCACTGAGATTTTCATTAGGATTGCATTTAATCTGTAGATCAAGTTGTGAAGAATTTATGTCTCAACAATATTGAGTTTTCCAATCCATGAACATGGAATATTTCTCTGTTTATTAGATCTTCTTTGATTTCTTTCACCATTGCTTCTTCTTTCATGCATAGAGATCATGTACATATTTTCCTAGATTTATACCTAAGTATTTCAGTTTTTGGTACTATTAAGTGGCATTGTTTCCTTATTTTCAGTTTCCAATTGCTTGTTGCACAGAAGTTGCCAGGAAGAATCTTTTTATATTGTTTTTTTTTAATCAGCAATCTTGCTATATTTGTTTAACAGATACTAGTCCCTCGTCAGGTATGTGGTTTTCAAATATTTTTTTCCTGGTCTCTAGCTTGTCTTTTCATTCTCTTAAGACTTTCATATAGCAAAAGCTTTTAGTTTTGATGAAATCAAATTTATCACTGTTTTCTTTTATGAATCATGTGTTTGGTATCAAGTCTAACTAACTCTTTTCCTAGCCCTAGTTCTCAAAGATTTTCTCTTTTTTTTCTAAAAGTGTATTTTTAGTTTTAATTTAAGACCATGATCCATTGTGATTAATTTTTATATAAATTAAATAAGGGTTAGCTTAAGGGTTTTGTTTTGTTTATTTATTTATTTTTTTGCCTATATATGTTTACTTGTCTTCTATTTGTTGAAAAGACTATCCTTCTCCCATTGAATTGCTTTTGTACCTTTGTCAAAAGTCAATTGGACATATTTGTGTGCATCAATTTCTGTGTTTTCTATTCTGTTTCGTTGATCTATGTGCCTATCCCTCCCCCAGTGACACACAGTCTTAGCCATGTAAGGAATCTTGAAATTGGGTACACTAATTTCTTTCACTTTCTTTTTAAAAATGATTTTGGCTATTGTCATTTTTCTGCTTTTTCATATGAATTTAGAATCAGTTTATCTATAGCTACAAAAAAATCTTTTTGACATTTTGGTAGAAATCTCATTAAACCTGTTTACTAGTTTCCTATTACTGCTTTAACAAAATCTCACAGACTTAGTGGCTTAAAACAACATGAGTTTATTCTCTTACAGTTCTGGTGGTGAGAAGTCTTCAGGTTTATTGGACTGAAGTCAAGGTATGAACAGGGCTGGTTTCTTTTGGAGGCTCTGAGGGGAGAATCTGTTTTCTTACCTCTTCTGGTTTCTAGTGACCGTCTGCATGGCTTGGCTTAGGACTTCTTCCTCCATCTTCAAAGTGCATTGCTCCAACCTTTTGCTTTCATTTCCACATCTCCCACTTGCACTTCTGTGTCAAATATCCCTCTGGTTTCCTCTTATAAGGATACTTGTGATTACATTTTAGATGCCCAAAATAATCTATGATAGTCTTCCAATCTCAAAATCCTTAGCTTAATCACAACTGCACAGTTCCTTTTTTTTTTTTTTTTAATTTCTGAGACAGAGCTTCCCTCATGTTGCCCACGCTGGAGTGCAATGGTGCAATCTTGGCTCACTACAACCTCTGCCTCCAGGGTTCAAGTGATTCTCCTGCCTCAGCCTCCCAAGTAGCTGGATTACAGGCATGCACCACCATGCCCAGCTAAATTTTGTATTTTTAATAGAGACGAGGTTTCACCATGTTGGCCAGGCTAGTCTCAAACTCCTGACCTTAAGTGATCTGCCCACCTCAGCCTCCCAAAGTGCTGGGATTACAGGCGTTAGCCAGCACACCCAGCCCAGCTCCTCTGTAGAAGATAGCACTCAGAGGTTTGAAGGATTATGACCTGAATATATTCACAGATTTTACTCAATCTACTATAAACTGTATATCAATGTGGGGAGAATTGACATTTTAATTATTTTAGCTCTTCCAATTCACAAACGTGGTATATCTCATTTATTTAGGTCTTCTTTGATTTCTTTTATTAGCGGTTTGTAGTTTTTAGCATGCAAGTTCTATACATTTTGTTGTATTTACACTAAAGTGTTTCCTGTTTGTTAGTGATTATAACTGTATTGTATTTTAACTGGTAGTGTCCATATTTTCATGCCTAGAATATATAAATACACTTGATTTTTGTACTTTGGTTTGTCTTCTATCCTGTAACTTTGCTGAGCTTGCTTATTAACTAATTAGTTTATTAATATGATTAGTTTAGGAGTTTTGTGGATTTTAGGGGGATTTTCTACATAGATCATCATATTATCTACAAACAGGAACAGTTTTATTTCTTCACCTCTACTCTGTATGTCTTTCATTTTATTTTCTTGCCTTATTGCATTGAATACAACTTCCACTACTGTGTTAAATGGGAATTGAGAGATGGGATATTCTTGCCTTGCTCTTGATCTTAGAAAGAAAACGTTCAGGCCGGGAATGGTGGCTCATACCTGTAATCTCAGCACTTTGGGAGGCCAAGGTGGGTGGATCACCTGAGGTCAGGAGTTCAAGTTCAGCCTGGCCAACATGGTGAAACTCCATCTCTACTAAAATACAAAAATTAGCCGGGCATGGTGGTGGGCCTTTATAATCCCAGCTACCTGGGAAGCTGAGCAGGAGAATCACTTGAACCCAGGAGGCAGAGGTTGCAGTGAGCCAAGATTGAGCCACTGCCCTCCAGACTGGACAATTAGAAAAAACAAACAAAAAAAATATAGAGTCTTTCACTATTAAGCATATTGTTAGCTGTGGGGTTTCTGTAGCTGCCCTTTATCAAGTGGAAATTCTTCTCTATTTGCATTTTTCTGAGAGTTTTTGTTATAATTCAGTTTTGAATTTTTAGAGTATTTTCTTCACCAATTGATTTAATAATTTTTTTCTTTAGCATATTAGTATAGTGGATTACATTAACTGAATTTGAAATATTTAAGCAGCTTTGCATCACTGAAGTACTTTGCTTGATCATCGCATATATTTTTATATGTTGCCAAATTCTATTTGCTAATATTTTGATAAGATTTTTGGCATCTGTATGGGTCTGTATTTTTCTTTTTTTATAGTCTTTTCCTGATTTTTGTATCAGAATAATACTAGCTTCATAAGGTGAATCGAGAAGTATTCCGTTTTCTTCTTTTTTGGAAGCGATTGCATAGAATTAGTGTTAATTCTTTAAACATTTGGTATAATTTTTCAGCGAAACCATCTGGACCTTGAGATGTTTTCTTTGGGGTGTTTTAAAATTATTAATTCAATTCCTTCATAGTTACGTGGGTATTTAATGATCTATTTATTTGAGTGAGTGGTGGTAGGTAGTTTGTGCTTTTCAGTAAGTTGGTCCATTCACTTAAGTTGTCAGGTTTATTTATTTTGGTATCACCTCATTATCCTTTTGATATCTGTAAATTCTCTAGTAATCATCCGTGCCGTTTCTGGCATTGGCCAAATTGTGTACACTCTCTTTTGTCTTTGTCAGTCCTCATACTGGCTTGTCAATTTTATCGAACATTTCAAAGAACCATCATTTAGTTTCATTGATTTTCTCTTTTTTCTTTTCAATTTTACCAGCTGATGCTCTTATCTTTATTATTTCTTTTTTTCCCCCTGGTTTTGTGTTAATTTTTCTCTTCTAAATTCCTATGGTGGGAGATTAGACTATTGATTTGAGATTTTTTCTCTGTTCTAATTTAAGCACTTAGTCATATACATTTCCCTGTCAGCACTATTTTAATTGTATTCCATACATATTTTTACACTGTATTTTCACTTTCATTCAGTTTAATATATTTTTTAAATTCTGCAGAGACTTCCTCTGTTATTTAAGGTTATTTAGAACTATGTTTTCTAGTTTCCAAATGTTTGGAGATTTTCCTGTTATGTTTCTGTTACTAATTTATAATTTGATTTCATTTTAGTCAGAAGCACACTCTGTACAATTTAAAATATTTTTTAAATTTTGAGATTTGTTTTATATAGCCCAGGATATAGTCTATCTTGGTATATTTTTGTGGATGCTTGAGGAAAATGTGTATTGTGCTTTTAGGGGGCAGAATTTTCTTATAAATGTCAATTCAATCCTATTGATTGATGACATTGTTGAGGTTTTCTGTATCCTTGCCAACTTTCTGTCTTGTTATATCTGTCAATTGTTGAAAAAAGTATTGTGAAAGTTTCCAATTACAATTACAGATTTTTCTATTTGTCTTCATTCTATTTATTTTTCCTTCACATGTTTCACATATTTCTCTGTTGTTTCGTGCATACCTTAGGATTGCTATGTCTTCTTGGTGGACTGAACTTTTAATCATTATGTAATATCTCTGTTTCTGGTAATTTTCTTTGAAGTCTACTTTATCTGATATTAATATATAGCTACTAGTGATTTCCTTTGATACTTATATATTTTTCCACCATTTTAATTTTAATCTGCCTCTATTGTTATAGTTGAAGTGAGTTTCTTTTAGACAGCACACATAGCAATTTTTAAAATTCAATCTGCCAATCTGTGTCTTTTAATTGCTGTATTTAGGCTTTTACATTTAGTGTAATTTTTGCTATGTTAGGGCTTAAGTCTATTTTTGTTTTTGTTCTCTGTTTGTTTTCTGTTTTTCATTTCTTTATTTTTTTTCTGCTTTCCTTTGGGGTTACTTGAACATTTTTTAAAATTCCATTTTGATTAATCTGTCATATTTTTGAATGTGTCTCTTTGTTTAGCTTTTTTGGTGATTACTCTAGACATTAGATTATATATATATAACATCACAGTCTACTGGTCTACATATTGCCAGTTTAAGTAAAGTGCAGAAATTTTACTTTCCTTATGTCCTTTTATCCTCCCCCATTTATAGGATAACTGTCTTAAATGTTTCTTCTAAAAACTATGTCAGTCATTAAACATAATTTAGAAAACTCAAGAGAAGAAAATGTATTTTATTTATATTTTTCCCTTTCCATTGTTCTTTCTTCCTTTTTGATATTTCAAGACTTTTTTTAAAAATGATTTCCTTACTTGTTGGAGAATCTCCTTTAGCCATTCTTTTAGAGCAGGACTGATGGCAGCAAATTATCTTTATTTTTCTTCATCTGAAAATATCTTAATTTTTCCTTCATACCTTAACACTTTAATCAGTAATAAGATTCTGGGCTAACAGTTCTTCTATTTCAGCCCTTGAAAATAGAAGAAAATGTTGTGCCACTTCATTCTGGCATCCATGCTTTCTGGTGAAAAATCTGCTGACATTTGAATCACTTTTCCTCTATAGGCAAGGTGTCGCTCCTCTCTTGCTGCTTTTAAGATTTTTGTTTTGTATGGTTTTTAGAAAGTTGACATGATGTGTTTTGGTGCGGATTCCTTCAGATATATCCAGTTAAGGGTTTGCTTGACTTCGTGAATCTGTTGGTTTATGTCTTTTGTTACCTTTGGGGAATTTTGAGCCATTATTTCTTCAAGAACTTTGAGCACCACTTTCTTTGTCTTCTCCCTGTGGGACTCTGATGACCTTGGTGTTAGATCTTTTATCATAGTCCTCCAGGTTTGTGAGCCTCTGTTTATTTTTTTTTCCAGTTTATTTTCTTTTAGCTTTTCAGATTGGGGAACTTCTGTTCTGACTTCAACTACTGATTTTTTTCTTTGTCTCCTCTGTTCTGGTGTTGAGCCCATTCACTGAGTTTTTAATTTTGGGTATTTTATTATTTCAACCTTCAAATTTCCATTTGGTTCTTTATGACTTCCTTTTCGTGTAAACTTTCTATTTCTCTTCTGAAACTTTTTTTTTTATTCATTTTAAATTTGTTTATATTTTCCGTTGAAGCGTTGTTTTTTGTCATGGCTGCTTTAAAAGCTTTTCCAGACAATTCTAACATCTTTCCAAACATGGTGTGGGCATCTATGGATTGTCTTTTTTCATTCAGTTTGTGATTTTCCTAGTTTTTAGTATGATGAGTGATTTTTTTATTGAAGCCTGGACATTTTTGGGAGTATGTTATAAAACCCTGGATTTTTTTTACTTTTTTTTTTTTGACATAGTTTTGCTCTTCTTGCCCAGGCTGGAGTGCAATGGCATGATCTCAGCTCACCGAACCTACCAGGTTCAAGTGATTCTCCTGCCTCAGCCTCCCAAATAGCTGGGATTACAGACATGTGCCACCAGCCCAGCTAATTTTATATTTTTAGGAGAGATGGGGTTTCTCCGTGTTAATCTGGCTGGTCTCGAACTTCCAACCTCAGGTAATCTGCCCACCTTGGCCTCCCAAAGTCCTGGAATTACAGGCGTGAGCCACCGTGCCTGGCCTAAAACCCTGGATCTTGTCTAAACCTTCTGTTTTACTGGCTTTCTGTGGCAATGCTCCAAAAAGGAAAAGAGAGGAGCACTGCTTATTACTGATTAATGGGGGAAGGAATCCAAGTTCTCCGCATGATATCCAATGACATTATGAGAAGTGGGAGAGGCAGGAGGCTCATTACTCACTATTGTGGATGAAAGTCCCAGCTCCCCACTCTGTTTTCTCTGACACCACCCCAGTGGGGGATTAAGGTTCATTGCAGCTTTGCAAGAGTGAAAGTCTGGGCATCCCATTGGGCGTTTATTTGTGTTGGAGGGCGGCAAAGTTTTTTCTGTGCTGTTTGCCTGGAATAGAGCAGTCATTGTCTAAAAGTATCCTGTCTTGCTAATCTGCCCTTTTCCTGGTCCTTTAGTTAGAGAGAGCAGGCTTTGTTGGGGCTTTTTTTTTTTTTTTTTTCCCCTGTGCCTGGGTTTCTGCCTTCTTCAGCTCTAAGACAGGGATATATGAGACAAAAAGATAACCCAGGGAACTCACCACTGTGTTATGCCTTAGGCGGTCATGTCCCCAGCTGGTCTGCCTTCTTCATCTTTCAGAGACTACGTATATTTGTTTTGTAGATAACGTGCATGGTCTTCAGTTGTATTTAGAGGGTGGAAAAGTGGATGACTTAGGGAAAAGTGGATGACTCTAGCTTCCTGGAAGCAGAAGTCCTAGTGAGTAATTTTTGTCCTATTATTTATTTTATGAGTATAAAAGATATACATATTCTTTAGAGAAAACTAAAAAATTGTGGAGAACTTAAAAAAAATCATCTCTGATTCCTATGTCCACTGTTAGCATTTTCTTTTATTTCTAGTTTAAAAAAATTCACATATAAATTGCAGATCTCTTTTTCTAAAACTGACTACTGTAAATTTCCCTTTATATATTTTATTAACATATAACATACTATGAGTGTTTTTCTTACAAATATTCTCTGACAACATAGTTTAAATAACTGCGTATGACTAGATTGAACCACTGCCCTGAACTGGACATTGTTTGCAATTGGAAATTACATTGGAAATAGTTTGTAATTCTCTCTTTCTCTAAATGTTATAATAATAAATATACTCACAGATATATCTGGATTGCACTTCAGATTATTTCCCCAGGATAGACTCGTAGAAAGTAAAAAGGCAGGTGGCATTTTAAATTTCTGTATGCACATTGCCAGGCTGATTTCTAGAATGACCCAGTGTCTGTGCTGTCCACAAGTGCCAGCTCTGAGTATTACCACGTGTAAAATATGTGTGGATAAGGACTTCCCAGGTATACTAAAGCCACTTTGATTTTATGGAATAATACAATTTGAGAGCTTGGGAGGACAGCCGAAGTCGCGGAACCTACCACTATGATTTTATTTCCTTATTTATATTTTAAAGAAGGGGTCTTGCTTTGTTGCCCAGGTGGAGTGCAGTGGCATGATCATAGCTCACTGCAGCCTCGACCACCTGGACTTAAGAGATCCTCCCGCCTCAGCCTCCTGAGTTGCTGGGACTATAGGCATGTGCCACTGAGGAAGGAGACCTTTAATCCTCTTAAGCTTCTAAGACCAATTCCTCCTAGACTTCTACATTGCATTTCAATAGGATAAGTAAAGGCTGGCAGACCAGGCGCCACCATTAATTGCAATCCTATAGATCGCAGGCATGGTATGAAGAAATCTTTCCAGAAGGCATTATTTTTGCTTAAACACGATCAAACTCCCACGTAAGTCATGTACCCCAAGCCTATTTCATGAATCAAGATGCTTTCACATGTAATTTCTAGAATTGTAAGCCTTTAAAAGGGCAAGGATTTTATTTGTCAGGGAGCTCAGTTGTTAAGGTGTTTTCACCTGCCGCAGCTCCCGGCCAAATAAATTACCACTTCCTTCCCTGTTCGGTGTTCCAGAGGTCTGTTTGTGGCCGCTCCCTCTTCACTACCACATCTGGCTAATACTGTGATTTTGTAGATGAAAAGAAAAATAACCAGAGATATACGTGTAAAGGAACCAATATTTTTCTAGCCTGGAGCCATGCTGTGGCCTTGAAGAGGGCAGACACCACCTAGCCTTGGACCACTGTCTGAATTCTTGCTTCCCCTGATCAAAACAAAGAAGAAAGAAAGAAAAAAAGAAAAACTAGGACCTGTATTTGTAACTAATCTGGCAGGAGGAGCCGTGGCACCGTGAGAAGGGGAGGGTGACATTGCGTCTGTCCCACCAAGAAACCTGAAGTTCTGTTTCATAAAGCAGTTATATATAACCTGTGACAAATTCTTAGTATTAGCCTCACTTCCCCATTCTTTTGAAACGCATTTGAAAAGGGGGTTAGGGAGTAATGGAGGGATCCCAGGATTTGGGTCAGAGTTCTCTCTGCTACTCTTAAAGGCATAAGACAGCTCCCTTCTGAGCTCCAAATGTTACCTTTACAAGGAGAGGACTGGCTGAGATGCCTCTGGGGCTGCCTCCAGCTTCAGAGTCCTGTTGTCCCATTGTGGTTAGAAGAACCCAGCAACCCAGCAGCCCGCACCACTCCTGCACGGATCCATAAAGCTGCACAGCCTCCTCCATGCCCCGGTCCGCAGGGCCTCACCCACAGAGCCCATACCTGCTCTCACCTCTAACCCCAGGTCACATAAAACCTACCTGTTGACAAAATTACAACCCATGTAGCTGTATATCTCATTGGCTTTTATGCATGATTCATGAACCAGGGCAGCCTTTGTTCTATTCAACAGGGCAGAACAGTGGGTTTGGTAAGGTGGGAACAGGGAAACAGAAGGAAAAAGCTGACTGCTTAATATGAGGATACTTGTTTTGGAAGGTTTGGAGAACCTAACTTCCTTACTATGCTGACTCAGTAGACTGGAATCTCCTGATTTCAGGAAAAACTGGTCTGTTTTGGGCTCTCTCTGCTTCCTTCGTTTCAGTTTGATGATGTGGCATTTGGCATGTGTGACTCCATTTTGGTTTGGTCTGGTCTGTTGTGGCCTTGTGCAGGAGTTCAGTCTGAAGCAGTGGGCTCTCATCTTTGTTTAATGCCAGGTTTCTCTAACCCATCTTCAGAGGTGGAATCACAGCCTTTGCAGGGACCGAAGGGGCAGTGAGTGACCTTGGAACACAGGAAGTGTATTCATGGTGTCTCAGGGCCCAGTGACTTTCATGGAGTCCTGAGGGCCCCAGCGGGCTGCGCACTGATGGATGAAGTGTTTCTGACAGGGCCCATGTTCAGTCAGTGCATTCACAGCTCCCACCGCCACAGGGCCTGGGTCCCGGCCTCTGGCCACGGTGCCTGTGCATAACACATTGCAGCCGTGTTTTGCAAGTGAGTTCAGTGGTACTGACAGGATCCACATTTCCAGTCCGCAGCCAGCCACACATACAATATTATCTGCGAATGGAAACTGTCACTGTAGATTTCTGCTGGGGTTTTGGCAGTTGCCCCTGATGGGAGAGAGCATGTCACAGACCTCACTGAAGTCAGAGTCCCCTCTGCACAGACAGCAGGGCTTGGATAGCCCCTGCGTAATGAGCCACGTTCTCCAAGCACCCAGGAGTCTGCAGTTGCTGCAGACAGACACTCTGGTGAGGAATCAGCAATACTTTCCATGGGGGCAGTTTTACCAAGCCTGTGATGGAGACAGGCTGTGTAGGCTGGACTAGAAGGGTGCTGGGATTGTGGAAGTGTCTGGATAGTTCTGGAAAAATCTAATAGCCATATAAAAGGAGAATAAAAGGTAGGGTGTGGGAGTGGCCGTGTGGAACTTCTTGGAAATAAAGAGAAATAAAATAACAAGCCTGTTCTCTTGGCCTTGACCTCTCGCTGTACCCCAGGCTGCCGACTAGACTGCTCCACAGGCTCTCTGATGTCACCTCAGACTTAACTTATCCAAAACTGAGGTCATCCTCCCCCAGACTGGCTGCTTGTCCTAATTCTGTCAGCAAAACCACACTTCCAGACACCCAGAGCTGGCTTTGGGGGAAGATTTTGGTGTTTTTTTTTTCCTTCCTATTGAATCTGACCCCAGCCCTGTTGGTGATTATTGGTCTCTGGATGTCTCCTTCTCTGACCTTTCCGAGTCATGATTTCAAAGTCATTGCTCACAAAAGTGAACAGTATTAAAGTAACCATAAAAGAAAAGGAATTTCAGAGAGAAGAACTAAACCCAAAATTGGAATAAACTGGGGGATTCCTCATGGCTTCATCCTGCAGACACCAGCTCAGCCCAGGACGGAACCTGCAGGTCAGCGCCGATGCCTCCTGAGGCACGGCTGAGCCACGGCTGAGCCAAAGCCCACAGTCCACATCGTCTCTCAGGCTTGGAGCCTGCCTGCAGCCTGCCACATCAAGTCCCATGTTTTGTGCCCACCTTCTGTGCCCAAGCCCCTGACCCAACCTTTCCTGCCACTTGCTATTTATTCCTCTTTATTAAGTGCTCACTCCATCCTCCCGCTTGCCTCCTGAAATGCCCTTCCTTTGAACTGAACTCTGTAAATCTCTCAAAGCCCATATCAGCTGTGCAACCTCGGACTCACGTAGCTCCTCCTGACTTGTACCTGCTCTGAGAGTCTACTGCACCCACAGCAAGGGCATGGCCATGGTTACAAGCTTAGGCCCCAGAACCAGAAGTCACCTGTATTCAGTAGCTGCGCAATTTGGGCCAAGTCACTTAACGCTTTAGAGCCTTCATTGTCTTATCTGTAAAATGGGACTAATCATAGTCCTCCAAACTTGTAAGACTGTAGAGAGAATTAAATAGGATATTGAACACAATGTGCTTAGTATAGTGTCTGACAATTAATTAAGAATCATTCAACAAATTCTTGTTGCTGCTATACTTTTTCTTATTCTCCTATTTCAGCTTTTTCCTATTTGTCTGCTTTAATGTGGCCATCTCATCTACCCCATTAAGTTGTAAAGTCTTGAAGGGCAAAAGCAATGATATCTTTCTAATGTGTTCTGCCCTGGTGTCTACCTCTCTACACCAGACACACGCACGCATGCACGTACACATGAACGCACGCACGTACACATGAACGCATGCACGCACGAGACAATGCTGGAGGAATAACTGGAAGCAGAGTGAATAGTTGTGGTTTGTTAAACTTCTCAGCTCTCTGTGTATAGGGAGGAGGGAAAAATGGGGACTTTGTTATCTCCGATAAGGAAACATGGGCCCAAGAGAAAGAGGAAACGCTGCCAACCAGGATAGCTAGTGAAAGGGCCTTCCTAGGAGACACAGTTAAATCAACTGTTAACCTCAAGGAAGGGTAGACTAATGTGTTTTGGTTTCAGGGAATTTATAAAATAGGTGACAGAAGAGCTGGTAGGGAAATGACAGCTTCCGATTTGGGATTTCAAACCCCATGTGAGAAGGAATTAGAGTAGCATAAAAGATCTCAAACAGTAGAACTGGGGTCAGACATTTGGTGATTTTATTTTAACCAGGATCAAAATACATAAAGAATCCCTCCATTTCTGAGTCAAAATTCCAAAGCCATTCCTCATCAAATAAAACTGAACTAAAGGTAAAGTTGAAGCAGAAGCCAGTAAAAGAGAATTAAGGACAGGAAAAATGAACCAAAATACTCTAAGATTCTTTTAGTTTGTCATGCTAAATTAAAAGACAAGCAAAAACAGCCCTCAAATCCCTAACTGGCTCCCCAGTCTGGGAGTTACCAGAGTTCCTGCTTGTCCTATTGTTGTTTTAATCAAGCCCCAGGGCACTGATACTATCTCTTTTGGTTTATTCATTTCTTCCTTATTTGTTTTTCCTATCTTCAAAATGCACCATTGTATAGAATCTGGGCACAGCTTCAAAGATTACCCCACGATTCAACAATGGTCTACTCTAAAGCCCAAGTCTCCCTCTCTCCTCCACTCCAACCTGTTGGAGACTCAGTGAGTGATTCACATCTCCTCCAGCTCCTTCTCTGACAGCCACTGGTTAGATTACAGTGGGGTTAAAAACAACCAGAAAGGCACATGAAAGACCAATGGTTTTGGCTTCCACCAGAGAAGAAGTAAAGGATGCCTCAGAGGAGAGGTCTGTCCACTAAAACACAAAACAAAATGACAGCAACAATAAAACAAAACAAATCAAGAATGCTAGAGTCACCCAACATAGTCGACATTCAACAGAGTCGCTCAGCATAGTAGACGTGTGTTTTTCAGCTAAGCTTTGCGTTTTGGTTTCAGTACGCAACAGAACATCAAGTTGTGACATGGAAATGGGCAGGTTGGCGTTCTGGCCTGTGCTATTGGTACAAGTTACTGGTCAGACTGAGCCCATGAGCAGTGTAAGAAATAAAAGTGATTGTCCCGCATAGGCTGCTGGGTCACACCTGCCTTTAAAAATATCAGCTTTCAAAACCATGTTTGCTGTCATTATGATGAAAACTCAGTCACCGGTAGGGGCTGCTGCCACATTCCACTATGCAGAAATGAGAATCAGATAGGCCACCTTCATTTGCAGTGGAAACCTATGCAGGCAGGTATCCTTTCTTCTCTATGATGTTTTTTTTTTCCTTTTCCTTTTTATTAAAATTTTCTTTGGTTGACATAATAATTATCCATATTTATAGTGATATTTTGATATATATATAATGTATAGTGGTCATATCAGGGTAATCATCAGCATATCCGTTAGGTCGAATATTTATCATTTCTTTGTGTTGGAAACATTCTGTCTCCTCCTCCTTCTAGCTATTGACACTGTCAGTAGTATCACTGTTAACTACAGTCATCCTACAATGCTGAAGAGCACTAGGACCTATTCCTCCTATCCAGCTGTCCCTTTACCAGTCCCTCCTTACCCCTCCTTCCCCTTCCCCTTTCCACGCTCTAGTATCCTCTGTTCTTTTTACTTCTATGAAATCAACTCTTTTTTTTTTTTAACTTCCTCATATGAGACCGTGTTGTGTTTAACTTTCTTTTCTGGGCTCATTTCACTTAACATAATGTCCTCCATTTCCACATTCATTGCTGCAAATGACAGTATTTCATTCCTCTTTATGGCTGAATAGTATTCCATTGTGTATATATACCATATATTTTCTTCATTCATTTGCATTGGACACCTAGGTTGATTCCATATTTTAGCTATTGGGAATAGTGCTGCAATAAACTTGGGGGTACAGATGTCTCGAAAGTACTGATTTCCTTTTCTTTGGATAAATTCCCAGTAGTGGGGTTGCTGAAGCATATGGTAGTTCTATTTGTAGAACTATTTGGTAGTTCTATTTATAGTTTTTTGAGGAGCCTCCATACTGTTCCCCATAGTGGCTGTACCAGCTCACACTCCCACCAATGCCATAAAAGAGTTCCCTTTTCTCCATATAATTACCAGCATTTTTTTTGGGTCTTTTTGATAAAAGCCATCCTTACTTGGGTGAGATGATACCTCGCTGTAGTTTTGACTTGCATTTCCCTGATAATTAGTGATGTTGAACATTTTTTCATATATTTTTTACATAGTTATTGGGGTACGGGTGGTATTTGGTTTCATGAGTAGGTTCATAGTGGTGATTTGTGAGATTTTGGTGCACCCATCACCCATGTATAAACTGCACCATATTTGTAGCCTTTTATCCGTCGCTGCCCTCCCACTCTTTCCCCCAAGTCCCCAAAGTCCATTGAATCATTCTTATGCCTTTGCATCCTCATAGCTTAGCTCCCACTTATCAGTGAGAACATACAATGTTTGGTTTTCCATTCCTGAGTTACAGCACTTAGAATAATAGCCTCCAATGTCATCCAGATCACTGCAAATGCTGTTAATTCATACCTTTTAATGGCTGAGTAGTATTCCACCATGTATATGATATATACATGATGGAGTACTATTTAATGGCTGAGTAGTATTCCATCATGTATATATATACATGATGGAATACTATTCAACCTTTTAATGGCTGAGTAGTATTGATCTTTTTTTCTTACTGTATATGTATAAAATGTATAAAAGGCTGATGTATATATATCATATAATATATATATGATGGAATAGTACTCAGCCATTAAAAGGATTGAATTAACAGCATTTGCAGTGATCTGGATGAGACTGGAGGCTATTATTCTAAGTGAAGTAATGCAGGAATGGAAAACCAAACATTGTGTGTTCTCACTGATATATGTATACACACACACACACACACACACACACACACACACATACCACAGCTTTTTATCCACTTGTTGATTGATGAGCATTTGGGTTGTTTCCACAATTTTGCAATTGTGAATTGTGCTGCTATAAATATGCATGTGCCAGTATCTTTTTTTGAAAAATGCCTTCTTTTCCTCTGGGTAGATACCCAGTAGTGGGATTTCTGGATCAAATAGTTCTACTTTTAGTTCTTTAAGGAATCTCCACACTGTTTTCCATAGTGACTGTACTAGTTTACATTCCTGCCAGCAGTGCAGAAGTGTTCCCTGTTCACCACATCCACACCAACATCTGCTGTTTTTTGATTATGGCCATTCTTGAAGGAGTAAGGTGGTATCACATTGTGGTTTTGATTTTCATTTCCCCTATCATTAGTGATGTTGAACGTTTTTTCATGTTTGTTGGCTATTTGCATATCTTCTTTTGAGGATTGTCTATTCATGTCCTTAGACCACTTTTTGATGGGATCATTGTTTTTTTCTTACTGATTTGTTTGAGATTGTTGTAAATTCTAGGTATTAGTCCTTTGTCAGATGTATAGATTGTGAAGATTTTCTCCCACTCTGTGGGTTGTCTGTTTACTCTACTGACTGTTCCCTTTACCGTGCAAAAGCTCTTTAGTTTAATTAGGCCCCAGTTATTTATCTTTGTTTTTATTGCATTTGCTTTTGGGTTTTTGGGCATGAAATCCTTGCCTAAGCAAATGTCTAGAAGGGTTTTTCCAATGTCACCTTCTAGAATTTTTTATAGTTTCAGGTCTTAAATTTAAGTCCTTAATCCATCTTGAGTTGATTTTTGTATAAGGTGAGAGACGAGGATCCAGTTTCATTTTTCTACAGGTGGCTAGCCGATTATCCCAGCACCATTGTGGAAAAGGATGTCCTTTCCCCACTTTTTGTTTTTGTTTGCTTTGTTGAAGATCAGTTGGCTAAAAGTATTTGGGTTTATTTCTGTGTTCTCTATTCTGTTCCATTGGTCTATGTGCATATTTTTATACCAGTTCCACACTGTTTTGGTGACTATGGCCTTATAATATAGTTTGAAATTAGGTAGTGTGATGCCTCCAGATTTGCTCTTTGCTTAGTCTTGCTTTGGCTATGTAGGCTCTTTTTGGGTTTCATATGAATTTTAGAATTGTGAAGAATGATGGTGGTATTTTGATAGGGATTGCATTGAATTTGTAGACTGTTTTTGGCAGTATGGTCATTTTCACAATATTGATTCTACTCATCCATGAGCATGGGATGTGTTTCCATTTGTTTGTATCTCCTGTGATTTCTTTCAGCAGTGTTTTGTAGTTTTCCCTGTAGAGGCCTTTCAACTCCTTTGTTAGGTATATTCCTAAGGTTTTATTTTTTTTCTGCTATTGTAAAAGGGATTGAGTTCTTGATTTGATTCTCTGCTTGGCTGCTGGTGGTGTACAGAAGAGCTACTGGTTTGTGTACATTAATCTTGTACCCAGAAACTTTGCTGAATTATTTTATCAGTTCTAGGAGCTTTCTGGAGGAGTTGTTAGGGTTTTCAAGGTAAACAATCATATAACCAGCAAACAGTGACAGTTTGACTTCCTCTTTATCAATTTGGATGGCCTTTATTTCTTTCTCTTGTCTGATTGCTCTGGCTAGGACTTCCAGTACTATGTTGAAGAGAAGTGGTGAGAGTGGGCATCCTTGTCTTGCTCCTGTTTTCAGAGGGAATGCTTTCAACTTTTCCTCATTTAGTATTATATTGGCTGTGGGTTTGTCAAAGATGGCTTTTATTACATTAAGGAATGTCACTTGTATGCTGATTTTGCTGAGGGTTTTAATCATAAAGGATGCTTGATTTTGTCTAATGCTTTTTCTGCATCTATTGAGATAATCATGTGATTTTTGTTTTTAATTCTGTTTATGTGGTGTATCACATTTATTGACTTGTGTATGTTAACCAATCCCTGCATCCCTGGTATGAAACCCACTTGATCATGGTGGATTATCTTTTTGATATTTTGTTGTATTCAGTTGGCTGGTATTTTGTTAAGAATTTTAGCATCTGTGTTCATCAAGGATATCAGTCTGAGTTTTCTTTTTTGGTTATGTCCTTTCCTGATTTTGGTATTAAGGTGATGCTGGCTTCATAGGATGAATTAGGGAGGGTTCCTTCTTTCTCTATCTGTGGAGTAGTATCAAAAGGATTGGCACCAATTCTTCTTTGAATGGTAGAATTCTGCTGTGAATCCATCTGGTCCTGGACTTTTTTCTGTTGGTAATTTTTAAATTACCATTTCAATCTCACTGCTTGTTATTGGTCTGTTCAAGTTATCTAATTCTTCCTGATTAAGGTAGGAGGGTTGTATTTTTCCAGGAATTTATCCATCTCTTCTAGGTCTTCTAATTTATGAGCATAAAGATGTTCATAGTAGCTTCAAATGATCTTTTGTATTTCAGTGATGTCAGTTGTAGTATCTCCTGTTTCATTTCTCAGTGAGGTTATTTGGATTTTCTCTTTTCTTTTCTTGGTTAATCTTGCTACTGATCTATCAGTTTCATATGGTTTCAAAAAACCAGCTTTTTGTTTCATTTGTCTTTTGTATTGCTTTTGTTTGCTTGTTTCAATCTCACTTAGTTCTGCTCTGACCTTGGTTATTTCCTTTCTTCTGCTGGGTTTGGGGTTGGTTTGTTTTTGTTTCTCTAGTTCCTTGAGATGTGACCTTAGATTGTCTGTTTCAGACTTTTCAAAGTGGGCATTTATGGCTATGAACTTTCCTCTTAGCACTGCCTTAGCTGTATCCCAGAGGTTTTGATAGATTGTGTCATTATTATCATTCAGTTTGAAGAATTTTTTCAATTTCCATCTTGATGTTGTTTTTTACCCAATGCTGTTTCAGAAGCAGGTTATTTAATTTCCATGTATTTGCATGGTTTTGAAAGTTCCTTTTGGAGTTGATTTCCAGTTTTATTCCACTGTGGTCTGAGAGAGTGTTTGATATAATTTTAATTTTCATAAATTTACTGATGCTTGTTTTATGGCCTGTCATATGGTCTACCTTGGAGAAAGTTCCATGTGCTGCTGAATAGAATATGTATACTCCAGTTGTTGGATAAAATGTTTGTATATACCTGTTAAGTCCATTTGTTCCAAGGTATAGTTTAAATCCATTGTTTCTTTGTTGACTTTCTGTCTTCATGACCTGTCTAGTGCTGTCAGTGGAGTATTGAAGTCCCCCACTATTATTGTGTTGCTGTCTATCTCACTCCTTAGGTCTATTAGTAATTGTTTTATGCATTTGGGAACTCCAGTGTTAGGTGCATATATGTTTACAATTGTGATATTTTCATGTTGGACAAGGCCTTTTACCATTATGTACTGTCCCTTTTTGTCTCTTTTAACTGCTGTTGCTTTAAAATTTGTTTTGTCTGATATAAGAATAGCTACCCCTGCTTGCTTTTGGTGTCCCTTTGTGTGAAATGCCTTTTTCCACCCCTTTACTTTAAGTTTATGTGAGTCCTTATGTGTTAGGTGAGTCTCCTGAAGGCAGCAGATAGTTGGTTGGTGAGTTCTTATCCATTCTGTGGTTCTGTATCTCTTAAGAGGAGTATTTAGGCCATTTACATTCAGTGTTAGTATTGAAATGTGAGCTACCATTGCTTTCATTGTGCTCTTTGTGCCTGTGAACTTTGGTTTTGTTTTTGCTTTTTAATGTGTATTTTTGTTTTGTAGGTCCTGTGTGATGCTTAAAGAGGTTTTGTTTTGATGTGTTTCCAAGATTTGTTTCAAGATTTAGAGCTCTTTTTAGCAGTTATTGTAGTGGTGGTTTGGTAATGGTGAATTCTCTCAGCATTTGTTTGTCTGAAAAACAACTGTATCTTTCCTTTATGTATGATGCTTAGTTTTGTGGGATACAAAATCCTTGGCTGATAATTGTTTTGTTCGAGGAGGCTGAAGATAGGTCCCCAATGCCTTCTAGCTTGTAGAACCTCTGTTGAGAAATCTGTTGTTAATCTGATAGGTTTTCTTTTATAGGTTACCTGGTGCTTCTGTCTCACAGCTCTTAAGATTGTTTCCTTCATCTTAACTTTGGATAACCTGATGACAATGTGTCTAGGTGAAGATCCTTTTGTGATGAATTTCCCAGGTGTTCTTTGTGCTTCTTGTATTTGGGTGTCTAGGTCTCTCACAAGGCCAGAGAATTTTTCCTCAATTATTCCCCTAAATGTGTTTTCCAGGCTTTTAGAATTCTTCTTCCTCAGGAACACTGATTATTCCTAGGTTTGGTCATTTAACATAATCCCAGACTTCTTGGAGGCTTTGTTCATATTTTCTTATTCTTTTTTCTTTGTCATTGTTGGATTGGGTTAATTCAAAGACCTTGTCTTTGAGCTCTGAATTTCTTTCTTCTACTTCTTCAATTCCATTGCTGAGACTTTTCAGAGCATCTTGCATTTCTAAAAGTGTGTCCAAGGTTTCCTGAATTTTTTATTGTTTTTTCTTTAAGCTATCTATTTCCATGAATATTTCTCCCTTCACTTCTTGTATCATTTTTTGGATTTCCTTGCATTGGGCTTTGCCTTTTTCTGGTCCCTCCCTGATTAGCTTACTAACTAACCTCCTGAATTCTTTCTCGACAAATCAAGGATTTCTTCTTGGTTTATATCCATTGCTGGTGAACTAGTGTGATTTTTAGGGGGCATTGAAGAGCCTTGTTTTGTCATGTTACCAGGATTAATTTTCCAGTTCCTTCTCATTTGGGTAGGCTCTGTCAGAGGGAAGGTCTGAAGGTCTAGGACTGAAGGCTGTTGTTGAGATTCTTTTGTCCCACAGGGCATTCCCTTGATGTAGCACTCTCCCCTTTTCCCTATGGGTGTGACTTCCTGTGAGCCAAACTGCACAATTGTTACTCTTCTAGGTCGAGCCACCCCGTAAGTTTACCCAGCTCTGGGCTGGTACTGGGGCTTGGCTGCACAGAGTCTTGTAATGTGAACCATCTATGGGTCTCTCAGCCGTGGATACCAGTGCCTGTTCTGGTGGAGGAGGCAGAGGGTGCAATGGACTCTGTGAGGGTCCATAGCTTTGGTGGTTTAATGCTCTATTTTGTGCTGGTTGGCCTCCTACCCGGAGGTGATGCTTTCCAGAAAGCGTCAGCTGTAGTAGTGTAGAGAGGGACCACTGGTGGGTGGGGCTCTAGAACTCCCAAGATTTTATGTCTTTTGTCTTCCACTACCAGGGTGGATAGGGAAGGACCATCAGGTGGGGGCTGGGCTAGGCATGTCTGAGCTCAAACTCTCCTTGGGCAACTCTTGCTGCAGCTGCTATGGGGAGTGGGAGGTGAGATTCCCAGGTCACTGGAGTTGTGTACCTAGGACGATTATGGTTCCCTCTGCTGAATCATGCAGGTTTTCAGGGAAGTGAGGGAAAGCCGGCAGTCACAGGCCTCACTCAGCTCCCATGCAAACCACAGAGCTGGTCTCATTCCCACCATGATCCCCCAACAGCCCTGAGTCTCCTTTTAGGTCGAAGGTGAGATGGGCTTGAAAACTCGCCTGAGGCTACCTGCCTCCCAGATATGAGAGAAAAGGGCTTTAGTTTTTCCCTCACCCCACTTGTGAAGTCTGTGTGCCCAATTCATGCCTTCCTCTGAGTTCTGGCCAAGAAGCTTCTTGAGGGGTTCAAATTGTTACAAAGTTCAGCTAGAGAATTCCTTCTCCCTGTGGAGTTTCACCCTCTACTCCTCAGGCCACCCTCCAGCTGGATCCCTGTGGTGCCAGGCAGGAATGGGCTGCTTGGGGACCCAGAGAGCTCCCAGGGCCTTTCTGCTGCTTCCTCTACCCCGGTATTTCACTGGGCTCTCTAACTTGAATGAGCTCCAGGTAAAGTCGGAAACTTCTCCCCCAAACAGAGCTTCAGCTTCTCCCGTGGGATCCTGTGTTTGGAAGAGGAGGGTCTCCCTCTCCCACTTCCACAGTTGGGGCACTCACAGTATTTGGAGTGTCTCCTGGTCCTGCAGGAGGAATCCGCTTCCATCAGAGGGTCTGTGGGTCCTCTCAGGATTGCTGGTTTTTCTTGCAGTCGATCTAAAGCTAAAATTCACAATGTGAGCCTCTGCCTGCTGCTCTCCTTGAAGATGCAATCTAGTCCTGTCTCCTGCCTGTGAGGATTGCAGCCATTTTTTCATATATTTATTGGATGTTTGCATGTCATCTTTTGAGAAATGTCTCTTCAGATCACTGCCCATTTTTAAACAGGACTGTTTGTTTTTTCCTGTTGAAATATTTCACTTCCGTATATATTTTGAATATTAATACCCTGTCAAAGGAATAATTTGTAAGTATCACCTTTGGGTTGTCTTTCCATTCTGTTGAGTGTTCCTCTGCTGTACAGAAGCTTTTCAGTTTGAGGTAATCTTTATTTGTTTATTTTTGCTTTGATTGCCTGTGCTTTTGAGGTCTTATTCATAAAATCTTTTCCCAAACCAATGTCCTGAAGCATTTCTCTTATGTTTTCTTCCAGGAGTTTTAGCTTCAGATCTTACATTTCAATCTTTGATCCATTTTGAGGTGGTGTTCTTATAAGGTGAGAGATAGGCATCTGGTTTCATTCTTCCACACATAAATTGTAGTCTACACTGGACTGACAATGGTGCTGTTGCTGCATGTAAGCCTGGATTTCTTGGTAAAAGTTTCCAAAGTCTTACTGTTTGGCAAACCTGCAAGATTTATATTAGATAGGCTTGAGACCTAGGCACATCTGTGAGCTTAGAATAAAACAGTCTTTCCCTTGTGCCAAAGAACTAAACTCAGAAAGTCAACAGCAAAGTCTTGGTTATCAGCGGGACAGTAATCTGTGCTTTATCTAACTTTAATTCTGGGCTAACTTTGGGCCACGCTCTCCATCTTTCAGCCAGAAAGCACCAAGGGAATGAAGCCCAACTTCACAATTTATCTAAACAAAATATAATTGAGAAGGCAAACCTGCAAAAGAAAAAAATTAAAACTCAGAACGAAAATCAATTCCCTTTACTGCCTATGCACAATGCCTGCGGAGTCAAATAACAAAGCCTTTCCGGTGATCTGTTTTACTCCTATGCATGTGGAGAACTGACTGTACCATGTTTTAACACTACAGTCTCCAGATCATTGCTGGTGACCATAAGGCTATGCTTTTCCCTGGGTCTGAGGAGAGCATGGGTTGGTGAGTTGCCAGACTTTTATTGCCATAACCCAGCCATGTGCTACCAAAGCTGGAGCCAGCAAGGGTGTCTGAAAAATGTGCAAAAGTGCATGCTCTTTGACTGCCTGGAACAGGCTTTGCATAAGGTAAAGGAATAAGACAGTTTCCTGCCAGAATCCAGCCCCAGTTAATGGACACTGGGGGAATAATTTCTGATGCCCGTTTTGATTCTGCCACGGTGAGATGAAATTGCTGGTCGTTCTGCTTTCAACTCAAGTGCATCCTTGATCCTGTGGTCTTAAAGCAATCCGGTTCTTGATAATTAAATATCTATTAATAAAAGACATAACACATCATGATAGATAATAGAATTTAAAATATAATATATAAAGTTATTACACAGCACTGCCTAATATTACATAGCATGTACTATTGCTGCTTATGCCAATTTTCACAAATGCAGTAGAATACAATGATATAATATATAATGTTGTATACATGATATATTTTCATATAGTATACATATATATGATATATAACAGGATTATTATATGGCATACAATTACATTCTATATCAAATAATATCTAATTATATTATGTATCACATAATGGATATTATTGTATTGCTATGACTGTTGGTGCTGCTGACTGAGCTCAGCTGTCAGCCCTCTCCAGGAATTGCTCTTGGCAGCTACCTCACTCAGGGTTCCTGCCATTTTCCTAGGGACAGCTTGTGTACAAATGACTAGTTGATGTGGAATGTTCAGGCTTGATCCCCTTATCCCAATTTGGGGCCGCTCCACAAGGCACTCCAGCTTTCCTGTGGGGCTCCCTGTGGGGTGAGCTGAGATCTTCATCTTCCACCCAACCCTGCTCCTTTCCCTCCCTTCATAGGTGGTCCGCCCAGCAGCACTCTCTAAGGAGCTTCTGAGAGCTCCTTTTATGAACGCCCACTTCCTGGGGACCTGATTGGTAGCTGTTGATCTCAGGATTGTCTGGGGAAGCAATGCCAAGTGGGATCCCAGTGTTGCACCCCCACCACTGGCAGTGGGAGCCCGTCACTGGTTGTAGGTTGGCTCTGGAGCAGAGCGGCAGTGGTGAAACTCAGACTGGAGGTGACAGGGATGTCACAGTGATGGAAAGAAGGGTACCAAAGGGCTCACTCTATCAAATGTTGGAGATATATGGAGGAACTAAAAAATTACAAGGACAGTGGAATGCAAAGACTGTTGCTAGAGGTGGCGGGTTCTTCAGAAAGCAAGATGAAAGGCCAGGAAAACTCATGCAGCAGTGAATGGCTAGGCCTGAGAGCCAAAGTCCGCCTTGGTAAAATAGGAGAGACTCCCATGCCCTGCAGCCAACAGGCAACAGAGGTGAGTGCCAGGCTCAGGACTCAACGTCAGAAAGACCAGAGAAAGCTGAACTCTGAACCTAGGCAGGGCTGCTAAGCCAGGGTCAGGGACCTGCAGGGGGAGGAGTGGGACTCTAAGTCTTTGGTTGGGGACATTTGGGAAGAGGCACTTGGAAGTTTTGAATCTCTGGGTTCCTTTGAACCCTCTGGCTGCCAGAAGCAATCCACGTCCCCCTGTTCGAGGTGTGTGCCTTCCCCTGTGCAGTCGGTGCAGAGGCCTCTCCTTATGAAACAATTAGGCCTGCTCTGGATCTGCCCTGAGTCCCACTCTGCACCTGGACCACTCACTAGGGTTAAGTCACAGCCTAATCTGCTGGAAGTGTGCTGGCCTAGGGGAGCAGGTCAGGGCCTACACTGAGGACAGCTGCAGGACCCAGCCAGTGTGAGCTGGCAGGGACTGGGAGAGTACAGATGGGACTGGATGCTGAGAAGGCTGGAGCCAAAGTTAGATGAGGAGGACTGTATGGATACACGGGAATGCTCCCTGACTCAAAACTTGACCTTGAGGTGGTGCTGCACGCCAGTGATGGTCCACGTCCAGCGAGGTAGAAACACCCAAACTGCCACAGCACATGGTAGAAGAAAGGATCAAAGGCTCAGGAAATGGGCCTGCTAGAGCAGCCACATTAGGCAAGGGCAGAAACCCCACCTGATGACCACATTCTGCAGGAGGGACTTGAGGAGTCTCTGTTTAGGAGAGCATTGAGGAATGCCAGGATGGAGGCACCAGCCTCCTGGAGAAGCTCGGTGGCAGCGCCTCCTGTCAGGCCAGGGATAACCCCAGCAGGGCTGTCACAAAACTGGGCTCCCTGATGACACTGGTGAGAAGGTCCCTGGAACAGCAGAGGCCAGGTGAGAGGGCTTTAGCATCAGTTATCCTGGGGAATGGCAAGACTGGAAGCAGCCAGAGTCCTACCCTGTAGACAGCCATGGTGATAACGGAGGCAAGATCCCTGAGTCAAGAAAGGTGGGCAGCCAGCAAGAGCACTGAATTGCTCAAACCAGACCAATGGACATCAAGGGTGGTTGAGCAGGAGGCTGAGGACAGCTGTCCCCATAGAAAGTCAAGATCTGGCCAGGCTCCAGTGGCTTATACCTGTAATACCAGCACTTTGGGAGGCTGAGGCAGGAGGATTGCTTGAGGCCAGGAGTTCAAGACCAGCCTGGGCAACATAGTAAGACCCGATCTCTACAAAAAATGTTAAAAATTAGCCCAATGTGGTGGCACACACCTGCAGTTCCAGCTACTTGGGAGGCTGAGGTGGAAGGATTGTTTGAACCCAGGAGTTTGAGGCTGTAGTGAGTCATGATTGTACCACTGCACTCCAGCCTGGGAAACAGAGTTTGGCCTTTACAAAAAAAAAAAAAAAAAAAAAAAAAAGAGGCTGGGCACAGTGGCTTATACCTGTAATCCTAGCACTTTGGGAGGCCAAGGTGGGTGGATCACCTCAGGTCAGGAGTTCGAGACCAGCCTGGCCAACATGGTGAAACCCTGTCTCTACTGAAAACACAAAAATTATCTGAGCATGGTGGCGCACACCTATAGTCCCAGCTACTCAGCAGGCTGAGGCAGGAGAATCGCTTGAACCCAGGAGGCAGGGGTTTGTGGTTAGTGGAGATCGCACTACTGCACTCCAGCCTGGGAGACAGGGTGAGGCTTCTTTCAGAAAAAAAAAAAAAAAAAGAAAGAAAGAAGAAGAAGAGTCAAAATCCCTTACCTGGTTTCTAGTCTTGCACTCCTTGACTGCAGTAGGGTCAGGCCCACAGGATGAAGACCTGCAACACCGTGACAAGCATGTATAATCATTTCCTGTCCTTCTCTAAAGGGACCTATGGCTGTTCACTCAGACAACTGATCACTGGGGAAATGGGAATGACCAAATATTTTGAGGGTGATCATACAGAAGACCCAAATTGATGTTAATACCCAAGGATCCCAAATGTCATTAGCAATTGTTCACTGCCGTCTTCCAAGACCTGTCTTGCTTCTGGGGAGTGATCGGTGGATGACACGGAGATTTGATCAAGGACTGGTAGCCCCACTGCTGCCTTGATAGAGCGGGGCATGTGGAGATCAGGCAATAAATGGAATCCTGGCCCAGGTCTGGGCCACAGGAGTCCACAGGAGACCACAGACCCACCCAGTAGCCATTTTCGCTGTCCCTGAATGTATAATTGGCATGGACATATCTGATAACAACATGGAACAACTCTCATGGTGGTTCTTGAGCCTGTGCATCAGCTATTAGGGCAGGGAAAGCCACGTTGAAACCTCGGAAACTGCCCGTGCCGCAGTGAAGGGAGTAAGTCAGAAACAACATTGCATTTGGGAGGATGGCAGAGATGAGTGCCACCCTTAGAAACCTAAAGGACTTGGAGTTAATAGTCTTCGATCAAATCTCCATGTCATCCACCAGTCACTCCCCAGAAGAGCAAGACAGGTCTTGGAAGATGGCAGTGGACAACAGCAAACTCTGCCCAGGCACCACCCGAGTGCAGCTACAGTGCCAGATGTGGCATCCGGCAGAAGCAGGTTCACAATATAGCCATTGATCCTCCTTCCATGCCTAAAGAAGGCTTAGAAACAACCCTCATTCCTTTGGATCAGACAAGAGTAAACATGTACAGTTCTGCCACAGAGCCGTGATAGGTCTTCTACCCTCTATGATCATATAGTCTGGGGAGACCTGGACATTGGCCACCTGCAGAAACTCACACTGGCCCACTGTGCTGATGACTTCCTGCTAATTAGAGCAGATGAGCAATACATGGCAAGTATATTGGATGCTGTAGTAAGACCCATGCACTCTATGAGGCGGGAGAGAAATTCCATGATAATTTAGGGACCACCACACCAATAAAAGTTGTAAGATCCAGCAGTCTGCGGATGCCAGAACATCCCTCCAAAGTTAAAAACACATTATTGCTTCTTATACCTCCAGCCACGAAGAAGAAGGCATAGCGCCTGAGAGCCGCAGAGACAGCATCCTTCATACCTAGCCATATAGTATTGTGGTATTTCCTAGGACCGCTGTAACCAGTCACCACAAACAGGGTGACTTAAGACAACAGACACCTGGGCCGGGCGCGGTGGCTCACCTGTAATCCCAGCACTTTGGGAGGCCGAGGCAGGTTGATCACGAGGTTAGGAGTTCGAGACCAGCCTGGCCAACATGATGAGACCCTGTCTCTACTAAAAATACAAAAATTAGCCGGGTGTGGTGGCAGGTGCCTACAATCCCAGCTACACAGGAGGCTGAGGCAGGAGAATCGCTTGAACCTGGGTGGCGGAGGTTGCAGTGAGCCAAGACTGCGCCATTGCACTCCAGCCTGGGCAACAGAGCGAGACTCTGTCTCAAAAAAAAAAAAAAAAAGGACAACAGACACCTGTTCTCTACTGGTTGTGGTGGCCATAAGTCTCAAATCAAGGTGTTGGCAAGGTCATGGTCTCTCCAAATGCTCTAGGGAAAGATCCTTCCGTTCATCTTCTAAAGGCTCCTGGCATTTCTTGGTTTGTAGAAGCAGCACTCCAATCTCTGCCCCTATCTTCATGTGACCTTTTCCTCGTATATTTCTGTACGTTTTAGATCTCCCTTTCCTTTTTCTTATCAGGGCATTTGTCATTATATTAGCACCCATCCTACATCCTGAATGATCTCATCTCAAGATTCGTAATTGAATGACATCTGTAAAGACTATTTTAGGGTCATATTCACAGGTACTAGAGATTAGGACTTGGATACCTCTTTTGCATGGAGGGGACAGTTTAATCCATTATACCAGGGAAAGCAAAGGGACGTCAGCTTTGAGTGGGGTGAGAGCAAGCTAACCTTGCAGACTCTGTGGTGCGGGGGTATCTGTGGGGAAAGATGTTACACGGAATGTATGACAAGCCCCAGTAGGAGAAATCCAACATAGTCCCAAGGACTTTAGACCAGGGCTATGCCGGCCAAAGAAGAGAATTATACACTTCATGGAAAACAACTCCCAGGAAACTAGTAGACCCTGGTAGAGTGCCAAAGTTGTGCCGCCACCAGGTGACCCTAAAGCCAGAACTGCCCATCAGAGCTGAGTTCTATCAGATCTCCCAGGCCGTAAGGTCGGATGGGCCCAGCCAAGTCATTCATCATAACATGAGAGTGTGCAAGGCTGGAGGGCATGGGTGAACCACATGGGCAGGTGCCCAGACCCCAGGCTGCCCACTGGGTGGCAGCAGTGCCTCTCCCTCAAGCACCTCTAGAGCCTCATGGGGAGGGGGGCCTCCTGCCCAGCTCAGGAAGGAGGAGCAAAGCCGAGATATGATCACATGGTGCATGAGTGCGAACCAGCATCAGACTGCAGCTGCTCTACAGCCCGTCTCAGGGCTGGCATCGAGAGACGGTGCCACTAGGTGAGCCACCAAGGCCAGAAAAGGTGCCCGCCAAGCGTGAGGAGTTCTGCAATGGGGAACACCCGTTGTTGCTTTCCTACCTTTTGCAGCAGCCAGAGCTGTGCATTGTCCTCTTCTTACACAATTCCTCCCAGGAAATCAAGCCCACCAGACTCATGGAAATGCTGCCCTCAGATGTCTGGGAAGAAGTAAGGCCCAGCCATTACCTAGCCAAGGCTTGCCCTTGGCTGATGACATTCGGGGCTGGTGGTCCTTTGTCGTGGAAGGCCGGCTGTGCGTTGGAGGGTGCTTAGCAGCCTCTCCGGCCTCTACCCACTGGAAGCCTCCCTGAGTCATGACAACCCCAAATGCCCACAGACATTGCCAAATGTCCCCAGGAAGCAGAATCACCCCGGCTGAGAACCACTGTATCAAGCTGGAGGGCCGCCTTGCTGGGGAGCACATCTCCTTCCCGGCAGCCTGCATCTAGTCACCTAGCCGCAGCCACCACGAGGGCCTGCCGGCCTGCATGGGGACCCAGGCACTCTCGGTGTGACTGCGTCACCCAGCCTGTCCCTCGGCCAATGCTTGAAGACTTCCTGAGGATTCCCATACACAAAGCCCCATGTCAGAGTCAGCCTCCTGAGAACTCGGTTGGAAGCAGTGCCCATCTTCCTGTCTTCCAGAATCAGCCTTAACGGAAATAACCAACTTCATCCTTGCTCGTCTTCATGAGTTTATTCAGTAACAACATTTAACAAATACTGTGTGTTTGCTGTCCACACGGTGCTGAGCCCGGGACACGACAAAGACAAGACGGGCTTAGGTGCAGGGCCAGCTGCTTGATTTGCAGGGCCCTTAAAAAATTGCTAAGAATTTCAAGACAGGCCAGGCATGGTGGCTCACACCTGTAATCCCAGCACTCTGGAAGCCTGGGGCGGGTGGGTCACCTGAGGTCAGGAGTTCGAGAGCAGCCTGACCAATATGGTGAAACCCCATCTCTACTAAAAATGCAAAAATCAGCCAGCGGTGGTGGCAGGTGCCTGTAATCCCAGCTACTCGTGAGACTGAGGCAGGAGAATCGCTTGAACCCGGAAGGCGGAGGTTGTAGTGAGCCAAGATCATGCCACTACACTCCAGCCTGGGTGACAGAGCAAGACTGGGTCTCAAAAAAAAAAAAAATTCAGGACAGCAACAGCAGAGCCTTAAACCCAGTGTGGGTCCCTTCTGAGGGGACCCTGTGCGGCTGCACAGATTCTTTGCCCATGATGCCGGCCTGAATATGTCATGTTTTCATAAGACGAGTATTAAACCATTAATTACATACCTAGTTTTTTTATTGCAACTGTGAAAAGTGTTATGTTGGAGAGATGCCGGCTCCATGCAAGCCAGTAAGAGAGTCACACCCTTATGGGTTGGAGCAGGGGGTTGTGAGAGAGAGAGGGATTAGGGATTGTGGAGACCATAGTCCCTCACCCCAATTCCTCATCACCTGACCTGCCCGCCTGACAACTGGCAAGCAGTGTTTTCTTATCTGAGACCACGCAGTCTCTCCAGTCCAAGAAAATGGACCACAGACATATGGCTTCCTCTAGGTGTTATACCGCACTTCCTCCACGTAGAAACAGCTCCGGGAACAAAAATCATTAAAAGAAAAAATGCTGTTAAAATAAAGTGAATGGAAACATAAGTAGGTCCTTTACTGCTTTAAGAAAATAAAGCCAGATCCAAAATATTCTGAGACACACATTAGAGAATTAGAGGGGATCAAAGAAGTCCACCAAACGACCAGTTAGGCGTCACGTTCGGAAACCGATTTAATTCTACACTCACAGCAAGGAGACCACAGTTCTATTTTCAGTACTCTCTTCTTTTTTTCTTTTTTCAGACAGAGTCTCGCTCTGTCGCCAGGCTGGAGGGCAGTGGCGCAATCTGGGCTCATTGCAACCTCCACTTCCCAGGTTCAAGTGATTCTCCTGCCTCAGCCTCCTGAGTAGCTGGGATTATAGGCATACGCCACCACACCCAGCTAATTTTTGTATTTTTAGTAGAGATGGGTTTCACCATGTTGACCAGGATGGTCTCGACCTCCTGACCCTGTGATCCGCCCGCCTTGGCCTCCCAAAGGTCTGGGATTACAGGCATGAGCCACCTTGCCCGGCCCTCAGCACTCTCTTCTAGTTCTGGGAAAGTCACTTCACCTTTCTGTTCTTTGTCTGAATAAGAAAAAAAAAGTAGGTCTGTCATTTTGGATTTCATGAGTATTATAATATTAGGATGATTCTTTGAGGATACTTTGAGCTAGTTGTTGTAGAAGCACAAACACTGTATTTATTCAAAGAGAAGGCAACCTAAGTTTAACGTCCACTGCCCGGCCATACACAACCATGGTGTATGTGTTGGGGGTCACTGGATCTTCGTCGGTGCCCACGCCCTCCCTTTGGACAGGGCCTATCTGAGCCAGGTGCTGGGGAGAGGAGCCAGCTTTTGGTGGCCTCTGTGTCTGAAGGCCTCATTCACAGGTAGGATTGGTCCTGACGTTTATTTTTGTCTTCTCTTAAGTGGAATTATTTAAAGCCATTCTTTTGTCCTGGTGATCATTTTTACCTGTCTTATAGACCTGTACAGCCACACAGGCACACAGCACCAATGGTGGCATGGGTGGCATGACCACAACAGGATCACCACGGTATGTGGCTGACCGCAGGGCCCCATGCAGGCAGGTCTGCCTCTCACTGCTCCTGCCCTCTGTTCAGCGCCAGCGCTGTTCAACCTCCCCACACTCAACGTCACACCCATCTCTTCTGTGTGTGGTGCACGAGGCAACAAAGTCATGGCAGGGTAGGGTCTGTCATTTTGGATTTCATGAGTAAAACTACGAAAGGGGAAAACTACAAAAAGGAAGTTTCTTTGATGTTTCAGTGACACAAAATAACTTTGCAGGATTGAGAGGATCATAGTTCCATGTTAGAAGGGGTGGGAATAAGCTTCCTGGAGACTGAACTCCTTAAAATCATAAGACAAAGTGTGTGGGCCTGCATGGGCGGGTGTATGGGTTTCTTCTAAGCAGAGAGTCTTTAGTATTTACCAAATTTTAGCCCAGAAATGCCCAAACACTGCGTCTGCTGTGTCTCTACTGAGTGGTCTTGCAGATGAGAAATAATTGCCTCCTGCGGGGCCCCGCTACGTTAGTCAGGGTGTTCTGGAGAAACAGAAGTGACGGGATTGCTTAGGCCCTCTCTCTCTCTCTCTCTGTCTAATCTACCTATCCAGTGAGAAAGAAATTTTATTTAAGGAATTGGCTCATACAGTTGTGGAGCCTTGCAAGTCTGAAGTCCGTCGGGCAGGCTGGCAGACTGACAATTCAGTAAGGAGATTGATGTTGCAGTGTTCAGACTCAGTTCCTTCTTCCAGAAACCTCAGCCTTTCCTCGTCAGTCCTTCAGCTGATTGGATCAGACCCGCCCACATCACGGAGGGTCATCTGCTTTATTCAGAAAGTCTACTGACTCAAATGTGAATCACGTCTAACAAATGCCTTCACAGCAACATCCAGGCTGGTATTGACCAAACAACTGGGCACCACAGCCTAGCCGAGTTGACACATATGATTTACCGTTGTACTTCTCCAGCTTGGGAAAGCTCTGGATTTTCTTCATTGCAGTGAATAATTCCTACTAGGATATCCCCAGTTGATAGTTTGAAAGCCTCTTTAATTGGCTCACAGTTCTTATGCTTGCCCAAGATCATGGCTTTCTTTCTCCTATGGCCACATCCCAGCAAAGTCAGCAGTCACTTCTGGTGAATGATTTGATGAGCGCGAAAAGGCAACCCCACCCCCACCCCGCCCCCACTGCCCCCAAAAATATTTGTTCTTTTCTCTTCTGGAAACCTTAACATACTACATCACTCACTTTTGGGGTTAAATCATGAACCACAGAAGTCCAAGCTGGTGGACATTACCCTGGCAATGTGGGGGAGGAGGTGAAGCTGGTTTTCAGAGCCAGTGGTAGTCATTGGTGCTGCTGTTCTCACTTCCAGTGCATGGTAGGTTTGTGCCTCACCCTCTGTGAGTTAACTATGGCCACAGGCCTGCTTTGGCAATGGAGGTGAGGATGTGGTATATGCTGCTTCTGGGCAGAAGCTGTGAGTGTCAGACCACTGTTCCTTACACCCTGTCCATGGCCCATGATAATTGTGGGAGCTTCCTCTGTCTGGGACCCTGGGGGACTTTGATGAGCACAGCCTCCCTGTAATCCAGACAAGAAACGGAGCATGAGTGAGAAATTGTGCTTGTTATTGCAGCATAACCTGAGCCATCCTGGCTACACCAAGCCATGCATGACTTTCACAGCATACACCTCCCCATCTTCATTGTGAGCAATTGAGATACAGGGCTGAGCTACTAGAAGCCTCTGGCTTTTCAGGTATCTCAATACCACAGGGTTGCATCCCACTGAGGCCTGGAGAGATGTCTCACCTTCTTCCCTCATTCTTCTTCATGTTAGCCATGTCCTCTATTGCTATGTTCTGGAGGTTTGAGTCCCCCAGGATTCACCTGTTGACATCCTAACCTCCAAGGTGATGGTCTTAGAAGGAGTGACCTTTGGGAGGTGATTAGAGGGGAGCCCTCATGATGGGATTAGTGCCATTACCAAGAGATCCCAGAGAACTCTCTGTCTCTCTTTCTGCATATGACGATACAACAAGATGGCCATGTGCAAACTAGAAAGAGGGCCCTCACCAGGTACAGGATCTGGCAGCACCTCGATGTTGGACCTCCCAGCCTCCAGCACTGTGAGAAATAAATTCTTCTTGTCTATAAGCCACTCATTCCATGATAATTCTACAGCAGCCTGAACGGACTGAGACGTCCATGAACACAGATGCAGAAATAAGCCTTCACATTTTGAACATTATATTATGAAAAAGAATTACGTATAATTCTATGGTAATAAAATGGGAAATTGAAATGCAATTGAATTGAGAAGAAAGAAAATATAGAAAATTAGAACAGACCAATACCATGGAAGAAATTGAGAAAAGATGTCAAATAAATCACTTCAAAAAGTTCTATAAACCACTTTTTTTTTAATGGGCAGGTTCTCTTTAGCTTTTAGGGAATAATAATGAATAATTTTAGGACAAGTAGAAATAGGAAAGTCATATCAGGTAATTTTACTGACAAAAGAAGCAAAAAAAATCTATAAGTAAATCTTAACTTTGAATATCAATGCATAAACTCACATTTAAGTAGGGTTTATTCTAGAAATTAAGGCTGATTAATAGCAGTAAATTGATCTGTGTCTTTGTTCAAAGCAGTTGAACACAGGATGTTCCCATTAAGGGTCTTAGTAGATAGACTACAGGCATTTGGCAAAACTCGACATCCATTTAGAATGAAAATGTTCAGAAAGCCAAAACTGTATACTTGTTTAATATGATAAAGAATATTTCAAACCAACAGCCAACATCATACTTGATGGTGTAAGTTAAAGACAATTCCATTCAAGTTAAGAAGAGGAGGCTCATGATGACCACACCTGTTTACTGTCGTCAAGAAGCAAAAGGTGAAGAGAGAGGAGTAAATATTGGTGAAGTGACAGAAAATTATCCTCAGGGATAAAGAAATTCAGAACTATTCACAGATACTAACAAATGAATTGAACATTGCCTAAAATATTTATAACTAATTAGGAATTATAATGAGGCATCTAGCTGCAGCAGTTACCAAAAACAAATATGCTGACAATATTAAATAGAACTGCAAAGATGTTAACAAAAGCTTTAAAAATATGAAATTTCTGCCTGGCATGGTGGTTCACACCTATAATCCCAGCACGTTGGGATGCCGAGGCCAGCGGATCACCTGAGGTCAAGAGTTCGAGACCAGCCTGACCAACATGGAGAAATCCCGTCTCTACTAAAAAATACAAAAATTGGCCAGGCCAGGCATGGTGGCACAATCGAGACTTTGTCTCAAAAACAAATAAACAAATATATATATATATATATATATATATATATATACACACACACCTATATGACATATCTACAAATTAAACTTATTTTAAGAGGAAATGTAGAGGATGCCTATTTAGAAAAAGCCTTAAAAATTTTATTTTTTAATTTAATTTAATTTATTTTTACGAGACTGAGTCTCACTTTGTTCCCCAGGCTGGAGTGCAGTGGTGTGATTTCTGCTCAGTGCAACCTCCACCTCCCAGGTTCAGGCGATTCTCCTGCCTCAGCCTCCTGAGTAGCTGGGATTACAGGCATCCACCACCACACCTGGGTAATTTTTGTATTTTTAGTAGAGATGGGGTTTCACCATGTTGGTCAGGCTGGTCTGGAACTCCTTACCTCAAGTGATCCGCCTGCCTCGGCCTCCCAAAGTGCTGGGATTACAGAAGTGAGCCACTGCACCTGGCTAAAAACTTTATTAAGAGGAAAACAAAACAAAACAAAAAAAACCGATTAAATGGAAAGGCAGATCATGTTGCTGAGTGGGAAGATATAGTACATCCATGTAAATTATCCTCAAATGAACATCAAGTGTTAATGCAATCTCAATTACAACTCCAATATATATTTTTAACTTTAAAAAGTGATTACAAATTTTGACTTGAGGATAATTTGAGAGGAATAACTAAGAAAAATTAATAATAATATCTGAAAATGATGATGTGTATTTTTATTACATATTAATGTGTATTTTGCTACTAGTTAAAACAGTTTTCTGTTAATGTGAAAAGAGACAGACCAGATTTAGAAAGGCCATTCAAAATCCAGAAACAGGCACAGTGCATATCATTATTTAATATAGGATAACTTTGGCGCTTCCTATGAACAAGTAAAGGAAAGATTATTAAATGTACCAGGAAACCTACTTACTTATCTGGAAAAAATTAAGCTTATTACCTTACTCCAAATATCAAAATAAATTTCAGATGGATTAAAGAGATAAAGTGTTAAAAATGAAACCTTACAAGTAGTAGAAGAAATTTAGGTAAATATTTATATAATTTGGGTGTTTGGAAGGCCCTTTCTAAAACCAACACTGAAGTCAGGGATTGAAACTAAATTACCAGTATCTCTGACTGCATGTGATGCATTCTGTAAATCTGAGCAAAATGAAATGTCATTTCCCAAAGCAGAAAAATATCTGCCATATGTATTCCAGATACAGGACGAATACCATTTATATATAAAGAGCTCCTGCAGGCCAGTAGGTAAAAGATAGATTCTTTGGCCAACAATTCACTTCCTGAAGCTCATCCCAAGAAAATAAGCCTGGAGGCGGCATCACAGAACTTGGCCTTGCAAAATCCCTGTGGAGTTGGTCAGAGACTGCACCTTTCTTAGGATAGAGCTGCAGCAAGACCAGAGTGAGGGGGAGTCAGAGGTGCTCAAGATGGTCTACTGGAAGGGATCTTCCGGGGCAACACTGCACATCTCCAGCTGCCAGAGAAAAGGGACACTGGGGAATTAAAAGAAGGCATCAGATAAATGGGATGTCATACTAGGAGGGGTGTCAGAATCTAAGGACAAAGATCCCTGCTCTGGGGGCCCAATAAAAAACGGCAATACTCAGCCAGAGTGGCGTAAAAGACTGCAAAGAAGCCTCGAAACAACCTTATGACTATGAGTAGTTAGTGTCACCTCTTTTGTTTTGGGGTTTTTTTTTTTTTTTTTTGCAACAGAGTCTCGCTCTGTCACTCAGACTGGAGTGCAGTAGCATGATCTCGGCTCGCTGCAACCTCCGCCTCCCGGGTTCCAGCAATTCTCCCACCTCAGCCTCCCGAGTAACTGGGATTACAGACATGCACCACCATGCCTGGGTAATTTTTTTGGATTTTTAGTAGAGATGGGGTTTCACCATGTTGGCCAGGCTGGTCTCGAATTCCTGACTTCAAGTGATCCACCTGCCTACTTTGGCCTGCCAAAGTTCTGGGCTTACAGGTGTGAGCCACGGTGCCCGGCCAGTGTCACGTCTTTTTAAAACTCAGGAAAATGAAGCTGAGAAAGATGAAGTTACCCACAATTCCATTCTCGAAAAGGAGAAAACGGATCAAGCCCACACTGTCTTCCAATTCTTTTCTCTCAATCTCTGTTCTTTCCTGGGCGCCTTAACAAATGTTCCTGCTGCTTCTTTTCTTACAGGCTCCCAGTAGGGAGAGGTATTTTTGTGGGAAACATCCGTGTAAACTGCCTATAAACCAAGCCTGGTCAAGGGCAGACTTTCTGTGGGGACCTGTTCGCAGTTTCACGGGCCCCTGGACTGCATCCCCTGTTTCCATAAACGTCCCCAAGAAGTCTGGAGGGTTTGAAAGAAGAGCTCTGTGTGTTCAAGCTCGGATTTCATGTTGCCATTTCACAACTAAATTATAGACCCTGCCACTTAGTTGTGAACAGGGGCCAGTAACCAGTGGTTTAGGTGGGGCACAGAGGCCTCCAAAATTCTTCAAAAATCAGTTTCTCTTTGTTTTTCACGGGTGGGGAAAAGTCAGGCCTTGTGAATCATGAGTGCCTCCACAGAGGCTTTTGTGAACGAACATTTCTCAGAAACAAGTTACCAGGTCTGAGCCTGGGTACTTGGTTATTGAAAAAGTTTTTAAAAAATCTTCTTGTGCAGGCTTGCAAAGATCCCAAATGTGGAGGCTGTGTTTTCCCTCCTTAGCCCCTTTTTCCTCTCAGACTGTCTCTTTGGCCTGCTGAGGTGCACAACTCACTGCGAAATTACAGTGCACATGGATGTTCTGGACTTCTTGTAGTCCAGGGATCACCAAACTTTTTCCATCGAGTGTTAGTAAATATTGCAAACTCCATGGAGCCTGATGGTCTCTCCCACACTGTTCACCTCTGCCATTTGAAAGTAGCCATAGACAATCCACAAACTACTGGGCATGTCTGTGTTCCAATAAAACTTTATTTGCAAAAACAGGTGGGCTGGATTTGGCCCATGGGCCATAGTTTGCTGCTCCCTGTTTTGGTCAAAACCACTGAACTTCATGTCTTGTTTTCCATGTATTCCATCATCTTTTCTTGCTTCTTCCACATTTTGTTTGATATCTAAAAGGTAACCAGCCCTCTGACAACCTCCAGTGAGAAAGTTGGGTTTTGAACATTCTGGTACCTGATACAGCTCAATGTGCCCCTTCTTTTGTGTTCCTATTCCCAAGATGGATTCTTTCTTTCTTTCTTTCTTTCTTTCTTTCTTTCTTTCTTTCTTTCTTTCTTTCTTCTTTCTTTCTTTCTTCCTTTCTTCCTTTCTTCTTTCTTCCTTTCTTCCTTTCCTTCTTTTTCTTTCTTTCTTTCTTTCTTTCTTTCTTTCTTTCTTTCTTTCTTTCTTTCTTTCTTTTTCTTTCTTTCTGAGATGGATTCTAACTGTCACCCAGGCTGGCGTGCAGTGGTGCGATCTCGGCTCACTGCAATCTTCACCTCCCGGATTCAAACAATTCTTTGCCTAAGCCTCTTGAATAGCTGGGATTACAGGTGCCTGCCACCATGCCTGGCTAATTTTTGTATTTTTAGTAGAGGCGTGATTTCACCATCTTGGCCAGGCTGGTCTTGAACTCCTGACCTCGTGATCCACCTGTCTTGGCCTCCCAAAGTGCTGGGATTACGGGCATGAGCCACCGTGTCTGGCCCAAGATTGATTTTTTAAAGTTTGCTTTTTTTTTTTTTTTTTTGCGAGGGAGTTTCGCTCTTTTGCCCAGGCTGGAGTGCAATGGTGCGATCTTGGCTTACCACAGCCTCCGCCTCCCGAATTCAAACGATGCTCCTGCCTCAGCCTCCTGAGTAGGGGATTACAGGCATGCGTCACCACTCTCGTATTCTTAGTAGAGACAGGGTTTCTCCATGTTGGTCAAGCTGGTGTTGAAATCCCAACCTCAGGTGTTGCAATCCCGCCTCAGCATCCCAAAGTGCTGGGATTACAGGCATGAGCCACCGCGCCCAGCTTTGGTTCCTTCTTTAAATGTCTCCTTTTTCTTTTCTAGTCTGGTATGAAATGACTGGTGCTGCTGAGACAGGGCTCTGAAACTCATTGTCCTCATTTTGCAAGCCACTCTACCCAGACTGAATTCTCTTTGCAGCCAAGTTTAAGAGCATTTACATCCACTGCTTTTCACTACTATTTGCATTAAGTACACCTGCATGCAGAGGAAACCACTGTCATCTCTGCGATCTCCCAAAGCCTCTGACCCTTGATGCTTGCATACGCTGCTGTAGCCCTCTGTTAACATTTAACTTTTATGATATCGGGTGGAAAATGGCTCTTTTTATTGAAATCCTACTAAGTACAGAATACCTTGCAAGTTGCCTTGTCCTTAACATATCATATAATCTCATTCCAATGACTGTGGCATCCCGTTTTCCAGAAGAGGTAATAGAGGGATTCACTACATTGCTCAGGGGTACAGCTAGGATGGAACCTTGGTATAGAGCGGATATTTATCCCTGCCCAGATTGCATTGTCATCCCCAATGCTGGAGGTGGGGTCTGCTGGGAGGAGGTGTTTGGGTCACGGGGGTGGGTCCGTCATGGCTTGATGCTGTTGTAGCTAGCAAGTGAGTTCTCACAAGATCTGGTCATTTAAAAGTGTGTGGCACCTCCTCCCAACCCCTCTCTCACTCCTGCCTTGGCCACGTGATGCACCTGCTTCCCTCTGCCTTCTGCCATGAGTAAAAGCTTCCTGAGGCCTCCCGAGAAGCAGATGCCAGAACTATGCTTCCTGTACAGCCTACAGAACCGTGAGCCAATGAAACCTATTCTTACAAATCACCCAGTCTCAGGTATTTCTTCACAGCAATGCAAGAACAATCGAAATCCTGTTTGTCTGACTCTGAACTCATGACTTGAATCGTTATTAATTTACCCACCAAGTATTATTATATTATTATTAATTTATCCACCAATTTTTATACTCATCCAATAAATATTGATGGAGTTCTTCCTACCTCCCTGGCGCTAAGCCAGGCACTGGGAATTTAGCAGTGACCAAGGGAGCATCGACCTGTCTGCTAGAAGCGCTCGGATGCTTACCAATAAGCACCGTAATAATGGTGTCATTACAACGGTGGCACATGCCGTGAAGGGAACCCCAGGGAGCCACGTGGGCATGTGGCAGGGGTCCCAGGTGCATCCAGTTAGCTCCCACCAGGGTTAGAAATTCATTCAAGGACACAGATTGCCCTGATATCACCTGTTGTTTTATGTAGTGTCCCCAATGGAACAAATAATTGGAAGGAAGTCCCTTTCCATTGCCAGCCACTACCATGCATGTGGAGTGATGGCAAAGACCCATGTGGCCTGCGTGCACTGTGGTGTTCTCTGCATCAACACAGACAGAGCTTAAAGCATAGTATAATGTGGGAAAAGTAAGAAAAAGAATGCAATGTACACCATAATGCCGTTTATGTAAATTAAAGCACATACACATAGCCCAATATGTCCTATAAAAAGAATCAATGATTATTTGGTTATTTGAGGACTTCTATAAAACACCTTACACTGAGTCTGGGGGTAGAAGCAGGGAAATGGCCAAGAAAGCAGGGGTAAAAGGGAAAAATATACAGCAGGAGAGGAGCCTTGGACAGATTCTACTGATAAACACAATTGATTAAATCTCTGTCTGTGAGGTCCCCAAAATAAACAGAAGCAAGAAATCATTTGACAAAGCCAGTAGCCTCTTGTACTGAACGGGGGGTGATCTTTAAATACTGGCCCCAAGCTGAAGGCAGAGAAGTTTCATGATGGGAAACCAGGTCAGGAAAAATAGAGGCAAAATGGAGGAGAAAAGAAAGAAAGAAGGAGAGGAAGAAAGAAGGAAGGAAGAAGGGAGGGAAGGAGGGAGAAAGAGAAGAAAGGAAAGAAAGAGAAAGAAAGACGAAGACAGAAGGAGAGGAAGAAAGAAGGAAGGAGGAAGGAAGGGAGGGAAGGAGAGAGAAAGAGAAGAAAGGAAAGAAAGAGAAAAAGAAAGAAGGAGAGGGAGAAAGAAGGAAGGAAGAAGGGAGGGAAGGAGAGAGAGAGAAGAAAGGAAAGAAAGAAAGAGAGAAAGAAAGAAAAAAGAAAGAAAAGGAAAAAAGAAGGAAGGAAGGAAGGAAATAATACACACAGAGAGAGGCAGAGAAATAGCAAAAGAAGGAGGAAAGGAAAGGGAGGAGGAAGGAGAAGGGAGGGGAGGGGAGGGAAGGAAGATCTAGGAACAATGGTGAATGTCCTGTGTTTATATAAACGTGTTACTTTAAGGTGGTGACTCCTTACAGATAAGGCGCCATATCTTCATCACTTCCTGTAAAGCCTCTGTGCAATGCTCAACAAAGTGAGAGGTCCTTGGTATTCCCAAAGCATTTAAGAGATAACAACAGTAATGTCCACGTGAAATCGTCTGGCTGATGTGTGGCCTCTGAAGTGCATCCTGTGTTGCGAAACGGTAGCTGCTATCCAGTGTTGATAACCTTCATTCACTGTGGATCCCATCTGACAACGTGTAAAGTCAAGAAAAGCCAACCGTGACCCCACAGAGGGAGACACATCTAGTCTCTGCTTCCTGAACAGGCTGTTCCAAAAATGGGGCTGTTGTTTCAGTTACTCGCAGTAATAAAACCGCCGCACTTGTGTGCAGACCCCATATCCATCTTTCCACATTCCCCGCATCCCATCCTACCCAAGGTCATGAATATCAAACTTGGAAAGGAAAAGAACGAAGGACGTCTCCCCAAGCAATTAAGGGCCAAGAAAATTAAGTCCTTTTCCTTGTCTCCAAATAAAATCTTGGACATGATGGCAATTGCATTTAGCAGGATCCCAAACGCTGCTTTCATATGCCAGCATTCCATTCGGGGAGCTGATTTGTAGGTTAAAAATATGCAGTGTATGAAAGAGGCACTCGTTTATTCCTTTCCTCTCTTGACTGACCTTGGGCCTTGATTTATCTCAAAACCAAGAGAATTTTCCTCTTGGTAAAGGAGGACTAATTCTTTCAGCAAGTCCTTGATAGCTTCTGCCATCAAAAACAAACCATACGCTGAATGTACAGAAATGCTCTGAATTTAAGAAAGATGACGTGGGGAGCAGTAAAAGCAGGAGGAGGAAAAGTGTGAGCAGAAAAAGAAGCGTGGAAAACCGGGGGGGAAATTGATGTGGAACAAATCATGTACATTTCAAGATTTTTGAAAAAGCAAAGCTATCCATCCCCATTTGCGGAAGCATAGCTGTCACCCTCGGCACCTTGGAGGAAGGTTTTGCTGGTTAACTGGTTATTGCCAAGCAGGCCGGGGTGGTGGCCTCGGCGTGCTGGCTGACCTTCCTCTGACTCCAAGAGGAAAGAAATAGTGAGACTCTGTGTCCTGCAAGTTGGGCCTTCCTGTGACCCGAGTGCACCGTCTCAGCCCCTCTCCGAAAACCCTCCAGCAAAGCTCGCTGGAGCTCTTGGTTTATTTTTTCAGGTGAGTAAACGCCGTATCAAATACTGGTTTCTCAGTTGCTTTTAATTAGGCTTCTGGGTTCCACTCTTTCATCTCGCCTGAAATCTGCATGACTTTTCTCCAGCTATTTCGGGTTCTAAAGCCGTGGGTTTGCTTTCATTCAGCTAATTGAAGTCACACAGAAAAGGAGAAGGGGGATAATCCCAATCACTGGACGTTTTTTAGGGTTGTGATAAACCACACATTTTTTTTAGCAACAGAAAACCACTTTCAAAATGTGAACTCTGCGGCTTCTCCCCAGGGGCTGGAGTTCCTACCACAGAGCCTTCAAGGTTAATGTCATATGGGCTTATACAAGACTCCTGGATGCAGAGAGAGTCCAGGAGGGCAGGTGAGATGTCGTGATGTGACCCAATGGGCCCCATAACTTTCCCTTTCTGGTGTCAAGCTACTGGGAACTTTGCTATTAAACCGTGTATCTGCAAAGCTCTGGGGTGGCGGCCCAGTCACACACCAGCATCGGAGAACAGAGCTGATGTTGATGTCCCGTCAGGTGTCACCCAGGTGCTTGCTTAATCCCAGAAAAGGCAGTATATCTTTTTCAGTAAAATTTCATTAAATCCTAATACAAGATCTTTTTTTGCCCTTTGGAGCAAAAAACTCTTGAAAACTATATTCATGAGGTATGTATAATTTGTTGATTTTACCAAGGCTTTTTAGTAAACAAACTTTAGATCTTGCCAGAGTATTCAAAATAGATTTATGTAGAGCAAATATTTAAATTTATCTCTGTTATTCTATTTTCATAATTGATGGATAGGATCATAAGCATTTAACAAAACTTCTACAAAATAGAGCAGGGTGGGGGGTAAATCCTACTTATTTGCTACCAAAAGAATCACAATTACATTTGTACTTATATTTCAATATATGGTTCTTCAAGTCATTTCAGGAGATGAAAGAGTATACATTACTAATGACTTCCAATTTTAAAAACAAAGTATTTAAATGGACCCAAGACAGTCAGTTGACAATAAATCTAAATGCCATGTTATAGTGGCCTCTGTAAGACAACAAATGGGAAAAGTATTTGTGATTCATACACAGTCAAAGAATGTCTGATACCTAAATAGCTCCTACAGTCAACAAGAAAAAGACCAACTACCCAGTAGCAAATTGGGAGAATGACACTTTACAGACAAGATCACAGAAGTTTAGATAGGTGAGAAGATACTCAGCCTCACTCACGGTAATTCAAACACAGATTAAACTATACTGAGATTGCATTTTCCGACTCCCAGGTTGTTTAAAAAAAAAAAAAAAAAAAAAAAAAAAACCTAACAGGTTAATAGGCTGGTGGCAGTGGAGTAGAGGAAACACATTTATGAAAACCTGATGGGAATATATACATTGGTTTTGACTTCTATGGGAATTTGGCAATACCTGCCAAAATTATAAATGTAAATGTGCTTTGACCCAAACTTCTTTTTGCAAAAATTCATTCTACAGATGCATTCACCTAGAGGAAAAGTTCCTCTTCTCCCCGCTTTCCATACTGTCCTCTTTGGAAGGAAGTCACTATCTGCAGACCACACTTACTGGGTGGGGAGTTAATGCTCCCCCTCCTTGAGGGTAGAGTAGCTACAGAAATTATTTTGAAATTTTCTGCCCAGAACATTTGTCTCTTTTCTTCAATTCATTTATTTTTTCAATCATTTGTTTATATCAGTATGAGTTCGTGGATATTTATTTTATACTTTGGGTTATAATCCAATGCTACTTTATTTACTTAGCTGAGTTTTTGATTAAATGGAATGATTGTTTTGGCATCCTGTACAAATCGGCTTAGAACCCAGAGCTCATCATGCAGCTATGTGGCCTAATAGTCTCCTTTTATGCGCTCAGGGAGCACCCATGTCTCTAGCCATTTATTGATTTGACAAATGCGTATCATGTGCCCTTCCCTGTGCTAGGGGTACTAGAGTGAATGGAAGAGACTGCCTGACCGCCCATGGGAATTATCAACCTAATGTAGGGATGATTTATTGTATACATAGCATGGCACTAGAAAATCCGGGGCAACAGCAGAGGTAATATCATTCCTGTCTTTGGAATGATAAATGATAAGGGACACCCAGACTCACACAAAACTAGAGAGAAAATAAGTATAGAATAAATACAGGCCAAAACACCAAAACCTGTCTGGTGTGCTGAAGGATGAGGTGAATCAAAGACAGCTTTCTTGAGATGGCATGGGACAGATGTTCTTATAAAAGTTTTGTTAAAATAAAAGGAAAATAAAAAGTGATGTTGAACAAATCATGCACATTTCAAGATTTTTTATTTTATTTTTATTTTTTTTGAGCCAGAGTCTTCCTCTGTCACCAGGCTGCAGTGCAGTGGGGTGATCTCAGCTCACTGCAACCTCCACCTCCCGGGTTCAAGCTATTCTCTTGCCTCAGCCTCCCGAGTAGCTGGGACTACAGACGTTTGCCAACACACCAGGCTAATTTTTGTATTTTTAGTAGAGATGGGGTTTCATCGTGTTTGCCAGGATGGTCTCGAACTCTTGACCTTGTGATCCACCGCCTTGGCCTTCCAAAGTGCTGGGATTACAGGCGTGAGCCACTGCACCCGGCCACTCAAAAATTTTTAAAAAGCAATCATTAAAGGAGATATCATAAAAGAGACAATCATTGGAATGATGGGGCCAAACGTAGATTTTTCTATGCACCATTTTAAAAAAATAGAACAGACAGAGGATCTGTAAAATGGAGGAGGAAGAGGAGACTGTAGGAGACTGAGGCTGTAGCTGAGAGATCATCCATAGAGCAGACATTTCCAGCCACAGAAGGGCAGAGGAGTTAGTTTTGAAGAGAGGATGAATGTGGAGAAAAGTAAAACACTCAACATTCAATGTAAAAGGGAACATGCATTGTTAGGCTCTCTGAGAGGCTAAATAGACCATGAATTCTTAACAGCTTCTGGTGTATTGGAAACACCTATGAAAAGTTTCATTCAGTTTTGGGGAAAAGCAGGTAGGGTAGCTCCATAATTCCAATGTTGAGCAGCTGTGGTGTTTCTTGAATGGTGAAAGATACATTTTTTCCCTTTAGTTTGCCAAATTTTACTGACCACACTCCTACCATTGCTCCCAGGAGATCTGATATGTTGACCTCTTTTTTGTTTAAATTTTATTTTATTATATATATATACATTATTGCACTTTAGGTTCTGGGGTACATGTGAAAAACATGCAGGATTGTTGTGTAGGTACATACATGGCAATGTGGTTTGCTGCCTCCATCCCCCTGTCACCTATTCTGGAATTTCTCCCCATGTTATCCCTCCCCAACCTCCCTACTCTCTGCTGTCCCTCCCCTATTCCCCTACAACAGACTCCAGTGTGTGATGCTCCCCTCCCTGTGTCCATGTGTTCTCATTGTTCAACACCCTCCTGTGAGTGAGAACATGTGGTGTTTGATTTTCTGTTCTTGTGTCAGTTTGCTGAGAATGATGGTTTCCAGATTCATCCATGTCCCTACAAAGGACACGAACTCATCGTTTTTTGTGGCTACATAGTATTCCATGTTGTATATGTGCCACATTTTCCCTGTCCAGTCTATCATCGATGGGCATTTGGGTTGGTTCCAGGTCTTTGGTATTGTAAGCAGTGCCGCAATGAACATATGTGTGTATGTGTCTTTATAATAGAATGATTTACAATCCTTTGGCTATATACCCAGTAATGGGATTGCTGGGTCAAATGGAATTTCTATTTCTAGGTCCCTGAGGAATCGCCACACTGTCTTCCACAATGGTTGAACTAATTTACACTCCTACCAACTGCGTAAAAGTGTTCCTGTTTCTCCACATCCTCTCCAGCATCTGTTGTCTCCAGATTTTTTAATGATCACCATTCTAACTGGCTTGAGATAGTATCTCAATGTGGTTTTGATTTGCATTTCTGTAATGAGCAGTGATGATGAGCATTTTTTCATATGTTTGTTGGCCTCATAAATGTCTTCTGTTGAAAAGTGTCTGTTCATGTCCTTCACCCACTTTTGAATGAGTTTGTTTGTTTTTTCCTTGCAGATGTTTTAGTTCTTTGTAGATTCTGAATATTATAACTTTGTCAGATGGGTAGATTGCAAAAGCTTTTTACAATTCTGTTGGTTGCCAGTTCACTCTAATGACTGTTTTTTGTTTGTTGTTTGTTTGCTTGTTTGTTTTGCTGTACAGAAGCTCTGTACTTTAATTAGATCCCATTAGTCTATTTTTGCTTTTGTTGCCAATGCTTTTGGTGTTTTAGTCATGAAGTCCTTGCCTATGCCTATGTCCTGTATGGTTTTGCCTAGGTTTTCATCTAGGATTTCTATAGTGTTAGGT